>LOJH01029270.1:4016-17478 GCA_001685095.1 Ellobius talpinus | reverse complement strand
CTTTGTGCTGGAGATGGCTCAGCAGCAGTTAAGAGCAGTGGCCACTCTTCCAGGGACGTGGGTTCCATTCCCAGCACCCACATGGCAGATCACAACTGTCTGTAGCTCCAGTTCCAGGGGATCCGATGCCCTCTTTGGCCTCTGTAAGTACACTGCATGCACAGGATGCACAGTCATACATACACACAAAATACTCATACAAATAGTTTAAATAAAATTTTTAATTGTACTCGTCTCTGGCTGTTTAAACTTTCTTATGCAACTCACCAGTTCTGCACATTGGGGTTCGTCCCTGAGACCCAGATAAAGTCACCAAGCCTCCCTTCCTCATGCTCTGTTCTCCTATAAGAAGGGATATTTGAACTTACACAATTATGTACATTTTTTAAAGCATTTATGGATATGGGCTGGAGGGATGGTTCAGCAGTTGCTTTTCCAGAGGGTCCAGATTTGATTTCCAGGACCAACATGGCGGCTCAGAGTAGTCTGTAATTGCTGTTCCAGCGGACTGGACACCCAGGGGGATCTGACACCCTGTTCCTGTCTCCACAGGCACTGCACTCATGTGGTGCATAGGCCAAATAGAAACAACTGAAGTAAAAATAGATCTTAAAAAATAAATAAAAAAACATGGATTCCTTGAAACAAGTCCATGGAATCCTAGTTCCTACAAATTTGATTTAAAAGAAAAACAAAAAAAACACATTCCACCGTTGTCTTATTAAGCCATATTCTAAGTATAATTATTCATTTTCCCAATGTCTGGATCATTATGGGTACTCACTGAAACATAACTAGTTCAAGAAATAAAGGAATGGGAAGTGGCATTAAAGACAGTAAAGGCTGCACAGAGAGACCAGTCTCCAAAACAAGCAACCACCCACCCCAGCAAGTTCTGATCTGCAAGGGGACTTGCTCAGTCTGAACCTGTGCTCTTCTGTCCTGGCTCAGGGATGTCCTTTCTTCTAATTCTGTTCTGCTAGCAAACTAGAAAACCCAGCTAGTTATGTAGAACCTGTACTCCTGACACTGAGTCTGGGCTCTCTCCTGCCTGAGGGTGGGGGTGCAGTGAACTCAGCTCCAGACTCCTCCAGTGCATCCTTAACAGTGAAGGGAGATCACAAAGCCTACAGGAAATAAACTCCTCTAGATATATTTTTTCTTTTTAAAGATTTATTAACTTTATGTGTATGAAGGTTTTGCACCCTTGTATGTAAGTGCACCATATGCCTGTGGCAGCCACTTATGTGGATATTGGGAATTGAACCCTGGTCGTCTGGAAGGTAAATAATCTTTAAAAAAACGAAACAAAACAAAACAAAGAAACCAAAAAACAAACAACAAACTTTTATTGATTCTTTGTGAATTTCACATCATGCACTCCGGTCTGATCCTACTTCCCTCAGTCCACCACCAGCACCACCACCATCACCGCCCACTATCACCAAACAACAACAAAACCACACACACACACACACACACACACACATACGAAGTCTTGTCGCAGAAGCTGTAGTATGGCCCATTGAGACAGTTTACCCTTTAATCCGTTCATATTTAGTTGTAAATATCATCAGTCTGGCTGGAGGCCTTTGGTTTCTACTCTCACTGGGGCTTCTTTTGGATACCCTTGTCCTGTATCACAGAGATCCTGTTGTTTTGGATCTGTAGTTTTCGTCCCCTTCACGTGCTCCAAAAGTTCAGATTCTGTGGATGCTGGGGTGGGGCCACCTCACAGCCCTGGTTCTGGCCCGGCTGGTAGCTGGGTTGTTCAGTGATTGTCCATATCACTACTGGGTGAGCTCTCCAGCGCTGCCTTGGCCATCTCACCCACTGCAGCCTGCAGCAAGGAGCAAGGCCTGTTCTCTGCTCTCGGATCCTCAGATCTGGGTCCCCCACTCGCACATCACCAGGGCCAGCTGTTTTGTCCAGGCAGGGTGCAGGGCCCTCTTTCCTGATTGCTATAGGGGGTATGGTGGGAGGGGAGCAGGGTCGGCTCTCCTGTTCTCACTCCCTCAGGGTTGGCTTGGCTGCATCCCTACCACAGGGTCAGCTCTACTGTGCAGCCAGGTGAAGTACATGCCTGTGGTAAGGGGTGTGTGTTGGGGGGAGGTCACCCCTGTGGTACCCAGTGAAGGGCGGGGCTAGCTCAGTACAGCATGGTTCCAATGATCTCTGGGCTAACACAGGCCATGGCCATCACCACTGACCCCAGTTGCAGCAGGACGACAGACCCAGACATGTCCCTCAGCAGCACTTGGGCTGGGCTGCCACCAAGGCCCCAGTGGTAGCACAGGCCACATCCTCTATTTTAAACAGAAAGGGGTTAAAGAGAAAATTAGCATTATATGGACTGAACAGGTTATATTTAGGAATATATATGCATACAATAATAATTAGTGAAAAAAGAAGCCAGGAATTTGAAGGAGAACAGGGAGGGTTTGGAGAAAGGGAGAAATGTTGTAATTTTAGACCCCCCCCGCAAATAGAATTAGATCCTTACAAAACCACTGAACAGTCCACAGATACAGAAAATAGGAATTAAGGTCACTGTCAGTTTGACCACAAGGGCAGGCAGGAAGCAGGGACCCAGGCACTAAGACTGGGTGTGACTGCTCCAGACAACAGGTTGCATGCACTAGCACAGCTGCCCAAGATGGCCTCTGCCTTCTTCCTGCCTTCCAAATTTTGACAAAATAAATGCTTATGAATGACAGACCTCCACTTCAGAACCTATAAAACTTCTTCACTTCCAGGTTTTCCTCTCAGTGGTATGGGGGGGGACAAAACAATACCGACGGCCTGGAGCCAATACTGAACACACATGTTCATACATTAACATCTGTTCCAGCCGGATGGAAGTAACTGCAGAGAGTCAAATGGTCTAAGAGAAACTGAATTTATACTCCTGGAGTGAAGTTCTGGAGCCCAGAGAGAAAAGTTATAAACACTTGCATAACAATTGTGATGGCTGTTCTTGCTTTCAACTTGACTATATGTGGAATTAACTAACACCCAGAAATGGCTGGTGGGCATACCTGTGAGGGATTTTTGCTTAATTAAATCATTCAAAGTGGGAAGCCCCACTTCTAACTGATCTTTGAGGTGGGGAGACCCACCTTTAGTTCAGAACATTTGATCTGGGAAGACACATCTCTCATCTGGCCACACGTTCCGCTGTCAGCCTATAGAGACACAGGAGAAGGAAGCTTTGCTCTGTGCCGGCTTGCTCTCGCCTTGCCAGCAAGTCCCTCCTTCATTGGCATTCCAACCTATTTCAGGTCTGGCTATACTGAAGACCAGCTGAGACATTCAGCCTCGAGGACTGAACAACTGCTGGATTGCTGGGCTTTCTGTTTATCTTTTAAATATATTTTTGAAAAATTTTATTTTCATTTTATATAGCAACCCCAGTTCCCCCTCCCACCGACTTTCTGTTTATAGGCAGCTGCTGTTAGATGAGCTGGATAGAGGGGCTGGGGGATCATGATCCAGTCTATGAGTTCTGTTACTCTAGAGAACCCAGACTACAACAGTTATAAAGTGGTGCTGGGACGCAGCTCAGCGGTAGAGCACTTGCTTAATGGGGGGAGACCCTGTGTCTGATCCCCAGCACTGGAGGAAACAATAACAATGGCAGTGAGAACGACCAAAGGTCTAAGCACACACATGCCAGTAGCTATTTGCATTATGGAAATATTTATGCAAGTTGGCAGATAATGCAGCATCACTTATAAAAACAAAATAAAAAAAATAGGAGCAATTCAAAGTTAGAATGCTCCACAGTCAAGCAGAGATCTGAAAAAGATGCTCCCTTATGGAACACACACACCTGCAAACCTATCTGTATCACTGAGCTTCACACAGACAATATATATTGGCTTTGAAAATCATTAGGTATTGAGTTGATGGAAGTATTACAGGCTCTTCTTTTTCTTCTTTCTGGCTCCAATTCAGAGTCAAAAAAGAGAAAAAACTCAGAAAATTTTGATAACTATATATTTATTTTCTTAGAATGTTCATGATTATTTTTGGTTTCTAACTTGAGCAGACATGATCTCAAACCTATAAAACTGTGTTCTTTAGGAGTATCTTGCAGGTAATATACACAATAAAATCATATTAATAATTGGAATTATTTTATACATTAAAAAATTATTTCAGTTTTAAGAAACTGCACTTATAGGAAATAATTCTATCATACATACATTTACAGTTTTTAGTTTTATAATCTCTTCATTCAAAATTATTTTGCCCCAAAACACTGTATTTCAGCATAAGTATCCAGTAAGTAATTAGTAAGTATACAGGTGGCTGTAAAAACCACCCATATCTCTAACAGATTCTGCTCCAGAGGTGAAAACTTCCTAATTAGAAAGCACTTAAATGTTGTATCTTATACAAAGCAGCAACAGTATTTAAATTATTAGAAATGGTAAATTCGATAATACATAAAGTCCCTTAAGAAGTATACTTGAAAAGCACATTATTCCATAAAATATTTACATTGTTTAAATTATAACACCAACATCTTCTGTTTTAGTTGAACATATTAACAAAAACAGCAATAAAAAAGCTACTCTTCCTTAAGAAAAGAAACTTTGTCCTTTGATTTATTCAGCATTTTTATATCATCCAGCAGTTTTCTGGGTGTTAAAATATGTGTAGAACCTGGTGGAAGAAATTGTAAATTTTCAGAATTAGAAAAATTTCTTTGGCTTAAAATCTTGTCCTTCCCATACACCAATGCCTAATGCGTTTGAACAACACCTCCTACAGCGTTTTTACAGAAGTCGCACCGACCTTGTCATCGAGCATGCTCAGTGACTCTTCAGAAACACTGCCCTCCCTTCTTAGTTTGTCTGATTTGTGCTACAGACTGGTGTCCAGTAAAGAGAAAAACGGGGATTCCCCATCCTCGGCACAGAACTGTAGCAGCTGTCGTCTGCGGGCAGAGAAGCCTGGCACCCAGCCCTGCAGCACTGGGACTCAAAGCCTGGCACACAGCCCTGCAGCGCTCTGGGTTAGGAGACTTTACCTATGAGTGGCTTCACTGGAAAAAATTCTAATTGACTTCACTATTAGTGTGTATGCACACGCATGCATACATGCAGTCACATGTGTGCTGTGGCACAGGGTGGAGGCCAGAGGATGACTCTCAGGAGTGTGTTCTCTCCCAACACCATGGGCTCTGGGCCTGGAGGCTGCCAGACTCGTACAGCAAGCATTTTTTTACCCATTGAGCCGTCTTGCTAGCCCAGGCTGGTTTTCAAACTCAGTTCCACACAGGCCTCATGTTAGATCCATATATGTGAAAACAAACATTTTTGAAGTAAAAATGTATTAATATGTCACAAAAGTACTTAATGGCTCAGCAAATAATATCAAAAGACAGTTTTAAAGGTGTAAGCTCAAGCCCCTAAAAACAGGATATTTTAAAATAAAATTATCAAAATACCAACTAGGAAGAAAAAACTTCAGGAATTTTACAAAACATTGCCTTAAACATTTAAGAAACAGAAAAGACAGAAGTCTTACCAATAATAACCTCACAGGATTTATGTGCCTGAGAAACTTCATAAGCACAGCGCATCTCAGAGTATGTAATTCCTCCAATTACAAAAATAATCAGTCTGGACCCATTTTTCCGATCCAGCTCTAAATAGTTAGCTCTGGGTTTCTGGCGAGCACTAGAAAGTAAAAAATAAAGCAAACACATTATAACCATTCTCAAACTTACCTTTGGAACCAGCTGTCTTGATCTTAATGAAGTAAGGAATCAGGTACAATTTCACCAGAGTAGGCAAAGGCAACCCGCCTCACTCCAGATTTCAATTTGAATAAATCACTTACAGTTTTATTTGGGAGGATAAGATAGTAGGACAGAGAACTCAAGGCTGGCCTAGGAGATGGGCGGATATATATAGATACATAACACCTTAATCCCAAAACCTAAAATAAAACCACTAAGTCTACTTATAAGGCTAATGTTATTTTATTTTAATGTTTAAAATATTTTTAAATTTTCATTTTGTGTGCATGGCTGTTTTGCCTACATGTAAGTCTGTGCACCACATGTATGCAGAGAAGGGTATTGGATCCCCTGGAACTGGAGTTACAGACAGTTGTGAACTGTCATGTGGATGCTGGGAATTGAACCTGGATCCTCTGGAAGAGCAGCCAGAGCTCCTAACCTCTGAGCCTTCCTTCCAGCTTCCTCTTTTATTTAATATGAGAACCTATTATCCCTAAAAAGTCTATGTGTTAAAATTTTTAGGAAATCAGGGGTGTAACCTTGCCAAGAGTGAGATCTGAAGACAAGAAGGGGGAGAGGACCTAGTGGTACTGGGACAGCCACTGCTGGGATTCCACAACAGGATGATGGCCAAACATTGTTTGGATCCCAGCAAGGACAGCTGCATTGTCCATCACATCTGTCAGAAGTGGAACAGGAATGTCCTGAGGAACCAAAAATCAAAAAAAAACAACAGCAAAACAAAACCCAAGGACATGCTCTGTAGGCCGTGCTAGCTAACTGACTGCTCAACTGCTTACACGCAGGGAGACTCAAGACCATCCGGGAAAAGATGGGAAGGAAAAGAGCAGGCCTGAGAGCTGGCCATGGGAGAGCATATTCTTCAGGCCTCAGTGTGAATGATGGGGGACGGAAGGCACATACTTGAAGTAATGCCAATGTCTGCCCAGACAACTGCTGATCACACAGACAGAAACAATGGTTAAAGTCAAGCTGAAAATAAACAAACTCAAAGGGCCTATGCGACTCTACACAGCAAGAGAGAAAAAGTCTACAGTTTAAGTCTACACAATTATACCAAAAGGGGCTGGAGAGAGGCGCTGACGGTGGGTATTACTCTCGCAGGATTCAAGTTCGGTTCACATCTGCCTGTGACTCCAGGTCCAGGAGATGGATCCAATATATCTGGGCTGTGTGGACATTTGCACACACTTTCCCAAATATACACATAATTAAAATAAATCTTCAAAAGGTCACCAGAAAGCAACTCGGGAGTTGCTCTACTACATTATCTAAAAGGTCCATTTTTCAATAAAAGGCAGTGAATATGCAAAGACACAATGTGGTGTGGTCCGTACTATGGCAGAAAGTGAGTTTAGTAAAAGCAGAGGTTATACTGAGCAAAGTCTTCGAAGCAGATTATATCTACATCACATCTACACCTATCTGAATGTACGACTGTAAAGATGTCGTTAACCAACACAGGCTCAGCAGAAATGATGCGAGAGCTGACTGAAGTGACTCAGCCGTGATGCGCTCGCCTAGCCCTAGGCTTCACCTTCAGCACCACAGACCAACGAAACAAATGTCAGAAGTGGAAAGTGCAGAGACCCAATGGCAAATGCAGACATGCCACACAAGGAAATACAGTCACCAGACGCGCAGAGAGCAGCCGTGACATTCAAAGGAACTAAAGGTAAACAGGGGAGACAACTGCAGAACAAAGGGAAAGCAGAGCTCCAGCGACTCCAGGACAACGCCAGTCTTCAGAGTGCGAGAGAGAGAAAGGGATCCCTCAAAAATACAACACCAAAAACCCCCAAACTTGAGAAAGACGGAAGAAACACAACAAACCCTGAGGGAGAATAAAGAAGAGAGAACTGCGCGTCGACATAACACAGTTAAATTGAAAGCAGCCAAATATCAAGAGAAAACCCTACACGGGTCCTGAGATGGCTCCTTGGGTAAAGCAGCTCAGTTGCTGCCAGGCCTGATGGCCTGAGTCCAGTTTTCAGGACCCACATGGCAGCGTCTTTTGACCTCTGCACAAGTGCTGTGTCTTTTCTGCATCCACATACAGTAGTAAAAATGCCCCAACCCAAAGCCCTGCAAAGCAGAATTCACTAACTTACATAGGAAGAAATATAGTTAGAAAAGAATAGACATAAGGGCAAGTGACTAAACTCAGAAGACAAGAAAAATAGGAGAATAAATCAGAGCACAAAACACAAGGGAGGGCAAGAGGGAGGGAGGGAGCCATGCTATAAAAGGAGAAGATGTGTGGGGAGGTGCCAGTTTTATGAAAGTATTCTGTATTATAATTTATGCTTTCCTGAATTCATCTGATTAGGTTATAGTTGAAGAAAAATACCTTTTACATTACTACATGCTTCAGAGAGAACACTGTGCAGCATCTTCAATCACTGTCTGTAGCCTCCTAGCACAAACATTTTAGTGACTTTGTTTACAGGTTTACCTCACGGCTCCAGAGCCATTCCACACTGCTGGGCACCGGGAACAATATGGCCATTCTTTGGAATCCAATCTATTATCGATGGCATCCTAGGAAGAAAACCATTAACACCATCAAGAAAAAGTAGTACCAGAAATTTGTTCTGTACAGAGCTCTAATGAGCATTAAAGATGCACAGCCCTTCTTTACACCCATAAGTCTTGTGGTAAAAATCAGTATACTGGGGCTGGGGAGATGGCTCAGTGGGAAAGTGCACTTACTGCTCTTCTGGGGACTGAAATTTAGTTCCCAGCACCCACATCAGCTCACACTGCCTGTAACTCTAGCTCCAGGGATCCCATGCCTTTGGCTTCCATGGGCACCTGTACTCACATGGGCATACCCAAACATATACACACAATTAAATTAATAAAAGTAAACTTAAAAAATGAATGTACTAGTTTACTCACATAATAAGCCAACACACACTTCAGATCTGCCTTTCTTTATTGGGGGTCTGCAATGGTCTGAGAACCTGTCAGCTCTAGGGATACTGGAGTTCCTAAGTGGCACCCAGGCCACTGTCCCTCATGGCAGTACCTCTGAAACAGAATGCACAGACCTAACCCTGAGACACTGAAAACAATCCAAAGGCTATGGAATGGGTTCATGTTCACTGGGTTTCTAAAAAAAAAAAAACTCCCCCTTTTCTCAGTGCTACATTTTATGATATACTATGTATATGTTTATATTATATAAACAGATTATGAACGCTTTATTAACACAGCAGTATATATGTGGTCAATTAACAAGTTCATGCTCATATTTTAGAATTTATTATGGTTCCATTTTTTATTAGTCAATACAATTTGCTTTACAGATGATGGCACAAAGACAAAGAAGTAGACACAGGACAAAGCAATCAAGGGGATTTTAATAAGACTGCTAGAGAGTTGGACGGTGGTGGTGCACACCTTTAATAGTGCTCGGGAGGCAAAGACAGGCAGATCTCTGTGAGTTCGAGGCCAGCCTGGGCTACAGAGTGAGTTCCAGGACAGGCTCCAAAGCTACACAGCAAAACCCTGTCTCACAACAAAAGCAACAAAACAAACAAACAAACAAAAAAGACTGCCAGAGAGGAAGAAATCATGTTTTAAGTTAGGAGAAATCCTAGAAGCCAAAGACAGCCACAGAGCCAATGTGCAGTTTCTGGACTTGGCATGAAAACCCGGGTAAAGAGTTACAACAAGGACGATTATGTAGAAACTGTTCCTGGATAATCACTGCTGGGGTAGAAGGCAACTTACATCGCAAAAGACAAAGTCTAAGTTCCTTACACTTTTCGGATGTCTTCATGCATTTACAAGTGACATAAAATTAGTTTTGAAAAGCAGAATAATAGTAAAAGCATTAGCACTGAAAGGAAAGTAGAAATTAGAGCTATAATTAGTCAAAGGAAAGCTGGAAGAATGTTTTTTTATTGAGCTCCTAAGGCAATTTTAAAATTAGTTTGTAATTCCTATAAATTAATATTTTCTAAAAGCAAACAGCACTAAAAAAGCACATTCACGTGACGACTCTAACAACAAACTACAGTTTAATCATATGCTTTTCAGTTTTTTGCTTTTTGTTACAAGATAGGGTTTCTCTGTTTAGCCCTGGCTGTCCTTGAACTCAGAGATCTGCCTGCCTCTGCCTCCTGAGCACTAGGATTAAAGGCGAGTGCCTCTACTGCCCAGCTTAACATTTACTAAGTAATACAGAAATGTCATTGTGTCCAACTATCATTCAAATTAATTTATGCTACATAGTTATTTAAAAGAAAAGCAATGTTTTTCACAAAATGTGTGTGCTCATTTTTTTTAAAAATTTATAGTGATGAATTTTCCTGAGGTCTCTAAGACTTCAAAAGCTTCTCTGCCTATGAAATCCTAGTAGATAAAGCTTTCTTTTGTGACCCTCCAAGCACTCCAGACGCCCCTGCATGTGAGCTATGCTCACAATGACAAATGACAAAGAGCAAGGCGTAGCCACAGGCGGTGCTCAGGTTAGTGGGAGGATCTTACCTCCATGATGTCCTTGATGAATGGTGTCCACCGGGAGAGCTGGAAGGTCTCTTCTGCAGACCGGTCTTTTCTTACTGGCTTGACTTGCTGGGACTAACAGAATTAAAGGGACAGATCATTTCAGAATGTCACATTTTCTTTTCTTTTTTTTTGTCAGTTACATTTTCTAAAGAAGGTTTAATTACCAGCAACTCTGCATTCCATTTAACAGGAAAACCGCCTACTTAGAAAAAAGAAAGAAATCACAGCAACTTGGCGCATGCGAGGTCACTTAAGTGTTAACAGTATCTGCACCTTCGCAGTAAATTTGAGTGTCATAAAGGGTTAATTTACATAAAGGGTTAAAACTTGGTGGGAAAAAGTGTTTTAAATGGAGATCTTTCAGATTTGACTCTGAGCCTTATTTTTGCTTATTTATCATTTATTTGTAGTACTGGAGACTGAACCAAGGGCCTCAGATGTACCAGGCGAGTGCCACACCACCGAGCTGCGTGCCCAGTCTGAGCCTAAACTGTTTCCGGAGGATGTGATTTCTCTCTGTGCTGTGGAACAGCTGGGGTGAAACCCGACCACTGGCACAAGTGAATCAACAGAGAGAAAAGTATTTAGAAAAGAACATGGGGGTGGGTGCGCAGCAGCTCAGGTGGTCAGGGCGCTTGCGCAGCTCAGGTGGTCAGGGCGCTCGCCTAGTAGTCCCAGCACCACATACGCTGGTGTGGTGGGTGCAACTGTAACCCAGTGCTAGGAAGGTAGAGACCGGAGTTTAAGGCTATCCTTAAACATAGTAAGTTTGAGACCAGCCTGGACTACATGAGACCTTGACACAGAAATGAAAACAAAAACAAAACAAAAATCCCAATTGCTTATTTAATAATCAAATTCTATAAGATGACATCAAGAATGTGTATGATTCCCATAAACAAAAACAGTTAATGTCAGGACCTTATGGTGCAATGGCAGTGTGCCTAAGTCCAAAAGTATGTTAATGCATGCACACACACACAGACACAGGGGGAACCTCCTTCAGCCAATGGCCTTTGAGAGGTTGGACCAGGTTGGGCGTGGCCTTGGGTAAGAAGACAAAGACCCAGGCCCACCAGCTTGCCCTCTCTCTGCTCTCACACCTGGATGCTGGATTCCGTTCCTGTTTCACGTTGTGATCTGTGCGTCCCCTCTTAAATAAAGAGCCCCTTATTATCCCCTATTCAGAGCTAGTGTGGGACTACTTTATTCACATTCCCCTTCAGACACACAGACACACGCATGCGCAAGCGTGCGCGCACACTGCCTTACTGGGGGAACGATGGGAACACCAAGGTGACTCCAGTTCCGAATCATGTCACTATCGTCTTCTATCTTTACATTGTGGATCAGTCTGTCCAAATTTTCTTCAGTCGTTCCTTAAGGAAGGGAAAGCAGAGTGCACAGTCAGATAACTGCTACCATAACTAATTCTAGGTTTGGCGTAATTAGTACGAGGAATAAAGCTTAAAATAAAAAATAAAAAAACAAAAACAAACTCATGTCCCTTCTGGTCTTCTCTCAGTTTCCTATCTTCTTTGTATTCACCTTAACTAGCATTTATTTACTTCTGGGTTTCCTAAGATTCCCTTACGGTGAGTAACAAACTATTTTTTAAAATGTGTTGGGGGCTAAGGAGATGGCTCAGTGGGTAAAGGAGCTCATGAAGCTTGCTGCCAAGACTGACTACCTGGGTTTGGTCCCTGGAACCCACATGGTGGAAGGAGAAAACAGGACTTCAGAATGTACCCAATCTGAAAGACTTCAGAATGTACCCAATCTGCAAGACCACAGAGTAGATACCACGCAAGTAATGGTCAGTACTGGTGGGTGCTAAAATCTGGATATAAAATGATCTCTAGTCATAGGCCATGACATTACGATCCCCACTACACACACAGAAATAATATACAGTAGGTAAGTGTACAAAGAATCTAAGTGATTTCCGAGCGACTATGTTAACAGAGTCACAGAGGTGAGCAGGCGTCCGTTACCGTTGATACCGAAGATATAGAGCAGGACTGCGCGGATCTTGTCGCAGTTGTCATGGTTTTTGTTGAGCAGCACTGGGAGGAGCACCAGCATGGAGTCCTTCACCCGCTGCCCCTCCGCATCTGTTCCCAGTGCCAGGTCCTGAAGGACAGTAAAATGCAGACAATGCTCCACAATCCAAATTTACCTTTCTGGTCAAAAGTATCTATCACTAGTTGTCAAATTTGGTGGAGCCCTGATGACGTTACAGGAAATGTGAACGTTAGCTAAAAACTATTCATCACACAAAACACAGACGGCCATAAAGCAAATCAGAGGGGAAGACAGTCATGACAACCCCAGCGAGGCACTGCGGCAGCCACCACAAAAGAGGGTGTGAGCACTTCTGATGTGCTTGTCTTGTCAGGATGTGCTCTGGGCGCCAAACAATGGATTTTTGAACACTTGTGAAAGAACAGAAAATATCTCATTAACAGTTTTTATATTAATTACATGCTGAAACAATAGGGCAAACATATTAGGTTAAGTCAAATTTATTACCAAATTTAACTCCACCTTTTTCCTTTGTAATGTGGCTACCAGAATAGTTAACAGTACAAACAACTTGCATTCAATTTCTGTTAACATGATGCTCTGCACAGCTTAGGAACTGTGTATGTGTGACGCTGTGTAGACTGCTGCAAGATAGAGTACTTGCACTGAACTCTGAGAGAGCCTTGAAAAGATGCTCCAGTAATTTAAAGCACTCCACAACGCACACTGCAAGACCACAGAGCAGGAGGACCGACTTGTCAATGTTGGTGGGTCTACAGTTTGGACCTGGAATGGCCCTAAAGGGCCATGTGGAAAGGATTTTGTCCTCTGGTGCTTCTGAGAGGTGGAAGGAATTAAGAGCAGGGAGCTAAAGGAGGTTGTCAGGTCTTTGGGTTGTGCCTTTGAAGGGGACAGTAGAACTGCCTATCTATCTCTGTCTATCTCTTGGCTTCTTTGTACCACACATCTCTGCTATAATGTGCCACACACCCAAAAGCAGTGAAGTGAATTGATCATAAAACTGTAAATCTTGCCGGGCGGTGGTTTCGTAAGCCTTTAATACCAGCACTCGGGAGGAAGGGGCAGGCAGATCTCTGTGAGTTCAAGGTCAGCCTGGTCTACAAGAGCTAATTCCAGGACAGG
>LOJH01029269.1:362-17478 GCA_001685095.1 Ellobius talpinus | reverse complement strand
CTGGTGCCCTCTTCTGGTGTGCAGGCATACATGGAGGCAGAATGTTGTATACATTAAAAAAATCGAGATCACTCAAGAATATAATCTTGACGTTGAGGGCAAAATGACTCTTCTATAAAAGGATGTGGTAGATCAGAATTTTGTCTACATGTATCAGCAAGATATTTCTATACAAGGTCATACCTCTTGTGTTTTGGGTGCATGCATTTGGAACTTAAACTGACCCTAAATTTATGAATAGATAGACACTCATGGAACTTTTCTTTGAACAAATCACGTACTTGACTCCAGATGCCAAGAGATGACTTCTAAAAAGAGGGAAGCAAGGCAATTCCATTATAAAATATGTCTTTGCCAGCTAGATGCTTTCTGCTTTGTAGTTTTCTACAGACATTTCGATAACATAGAATAACTGATGATAGAAAATGAACTGGACTCCTTAAAACCCCGAGCCCCAAATAGCACAACATAGTCAGCACCTTTGTAAGATCTCAGGCTCTAGTTTTCCTCATATAAACTTTGCGTCCTTCCTCCAGACTGTTTTACAGAGAGTAGTGCTATCTCTCTCTTCTCCAATTAGTTTTCATAGTTTTACTATGCAGACATTTCTAGAAACATAGCTACATTAAAAATGCTTTTAAAGATATGTTTTTATTTTGTGTACAAATATTTTGACTTCATGTGCAGTGCCCACAGAGGCCCAAAGAGGGCACCAGGTCCTTGAAACTGGAGTTTACTAATAGTTATAAGCCCCAGTCTGGGTGCTGGGAATTGAACCCCGGTCCTGGAAGAGCAGTCAGTGCTCCTAACTACTGAGCCATCGCTCCAGCTCTGGAACATAGCTGCTTTTAAATCAAAGGAAGACTGTATTTTGTTTTGAACTTTGCTATTTCAGAAAATTGTATTCATTGACGGTAATGCCATTTGAGCCTTTAGAATGAAAACAATGACATCATCTTGTAGTCATCACCACTATGACATCATCTTGTAGTCATCACCACCATGACATCATCCTGTAGTTGTCACCACTATGACATCATCTTGTAGTGGTCACCACTATGTCCTGGGTGATTCTGTCTGGTTGTTTTCATGTCTTTTGAGATTGTCACCTTTGAGTTTTTACACATTCATATTGACATATTATTTATTATGAACTCCTTTCTCATTTTAATGCCTCATTAAAGAGCAAGCATTGGGTATGACAGGGCACATAACCACATAACTGTGACTTGCAGCGGTATGGCTGCCTCGTTAGCAGAGATGCCCCCTGCACAGTTGCTTGCTGACCTTCCAGAGATTTTTTTTTTTACAAAAATGTCATTTCATGTGAAGACCTTGACAGTATTAGCAAAGTGGTTGAGACACACACTTCTGAATCAGACAGACTTTAATTCCCATCATGGCTTTGATACTCAGAGCTAAATGTTTGACCTTGAGTGATCCATTTGCCCTCTGTGAGACTCTCTTTTCTCAATTATGAAAGAAAATAACTTGGGAAATTCCTTCCACAAGGTTACTATGGGCTTTTCTTCTCCTCGTCACTCTCAATGAGGAGGCCCATGACTGATCGTTGTCAGGGTTCATTCCCCAGAAAGACCACGCAAGTCCACTTCCTTCCAGACCGTGGGAGCCAGTTGACTCAGGCCCCTTTCTTCTTCAGTCTGACTGCTAGCGAAATGGAGCTAAGTCCTGGTGCTTCACCCCTGAGGCTTGCCTCAGATGGGGCTTCATGCCCACTCCCCCGCCCACTTTCCCAGCTGCTAAGTTTTGGGCGTTTATCCTGTGGTGTAGGTGTTGGCCTCTCTGTTCCCTTGTCTTGATGCTACGGTGTTTCAAATCATTGTGAGCCTTGGTGGGAACTAGATAAGAGAGAAATAGTGAGACTTCCTTAAGGTCCTTCAGAATATTCATTTCTGTGTGTCAACGCTCCTGTCTCCTCCTCAGCTTCTGACGTAGTCACAGAACTATTGGATCTTTCCTGTGTCACCACTTTCTTGGTAAAATGGGAACATAACAAGATGACATTTTGCCCAAACTACCCACTTAGAATGTTAGTGCAATATAAATGAGTTCTATTTTCTAGCAAAAAAAATCTGGAGATATTATTACACTATAATTATTATTATTAAATAGTGATTCTTGAGATTGTTTCAGGATACCTCTGTACTTTTACAAATTATTAAAGATCAAGCTTTTGTTTTATGAGTTATAATTGCCTCAATATCAGTTTTTTAAAAATCAGGAGATTAAATATTTGCTTAAAAACTGTTTAAAATATTATTAAACGCTTACGTGTTAATATAAGTAACAAATATTTATAAAAATGATATTTTCCAGACATTAAGAATCACATATTTCAGTGAGAAGAGTGGTATTAGGTTTTTTCTTTAAATTCACTTTAAAACTAAGTATATATGACTGGGTGTGGTGGCACACCAACCTTTAATCCTAGCACTCGGGAGGCAGAGGGAGGAGGATCTCTGGGAGTTCGAGGCCAGCCTGGTGTACAGAGTGAATTACAGGACAGTCAGTGCTATACAGAGAAACCTTGTCTCAAAAATACAATAAATAAATAAATAAATAAAGTGATTAGAAACAAACCTGAATTTTTTTTTAATACATACCATGATGGATTTCATTATGGCATGTCCCCTCCCACTGGTGCCCTTCATCCTCTCCCAGAAACTTCCTTTCTGTCCTCATGCCATGTGTGTTCCATTCCTTCCTAGCCCTTCCACCTCATAAGAGCCCTTCTTCCCTGTTATGTCCTTGTCGTGATTTCCTTTCTAGTTTTACGGTGCACACTCATATACACACTCATGCACACACACTCACACACACTAACACTCACTCATACACACACTCACATACTCACTCATAACACACACTAACTCACACATACATACACACTCACACACACACACCACTTTTTGCACATATCAACGCATGCACACATGCACACAGACATTTCCGTACATACATACTCACACGCTCTCACACACACACATCTATGAAAGAAGACATGCCATGTTTGTCTTCCTGAGTGTGCCTCACTTAGGTGATTTTCTGCACATGTCATTATTTCTCTTCTCTCTGTGGCTGTAGAAACTCAGCAGTTTGTATTTATACTACATTTTCTTTCTTTTCTTCCTTTCATTCTTCCTTCTTTCCTCTTTCCCTCTGCTCTCCTCCTCCTCCTTCTTCTCCCCCCTCTCTTTCTCTCACACAAAACTGGAATCCATAATATACAAGATAAAGAGCAGTAAGACAAAAACAAAAGTCCAAACAAAGCAATATAAGACAAAAAGTCTACAAAAATACCATTGAGTTCATTTTGTGTTGTTATGTACTTCTGGGCATGAGGCCTTAAGTGGGGTTCATCTGCCCAGAGACTCCATTGGAGACAACTATTTTTTCTTTTGCAAGATATTGTCCATTGTAAATTGCTTCTTGGTTAGGGGTTAGAGCTTATGGCCACTTTCCCTTTTCAATTGGGACTCAGTGTGATTTAAACCTGTGCAGCCCCTGTGCATGCTGCCACAATCTCTAGGTCCAGCTGTGTCTGGAAGACACTGTGTCCTTGGTATCGTTCAGCCCCTCTGGCTCTTACTCCCTGGGTCCTGAGAGGAGGGGTTTGATGAAGATGTCCCATTTAGGACTGAGTGTTCCAAAATCTCTCACTGCACATTGTCCAACAGGGTACCACATTTTCTTTATCATTCATTGATAATGAGGGACACTGAGGCTAGTTCCACTTTTTAATCATTATAGCAATCAACATGGAAGTGTGAGGATTCCTGTGGTAGTTCCTTGAGTATGCACTGATTTCCAAACAGTGGCAATAACACACTTCAGTGAAAAGAGATGTGCTGGTTTTTTGTAAGGTGACTTAATGTCATTAAAGGAAGATAACTAGTCTCATACCTGTTCCTGCATCCAGTCTGTCACTATATCATCAAAAGTGTAGTCTTAGGAGACAGTGACACTGAGATGTGTGTATCATTATCATTATTGTTATTTATTAAATTGTGTCAGCTTCCACGGACCTCACAAAAGGGTCCTAGGGTTGTTCAGCGACCTTACTTTGAAAAATTACTGTCAATGAAAATAGCAACATAAGAAATAGAAACACTATTTTACCCACATTGAAATGTTTGTAAAGTTTTTATGGCCCAATAAATCTTTCCACCGATGCATTAATCCAAATCAGACCAAATCAAACCAAATTAGAAAAAGCCTAGGTTTAATGGATGCCAGCGTTCCCAGGTAGCCCTCCCGGAAAACATGGAGAGGGGAAAGGACAACTGGGAAGACCACGTGTTTGTTCTCTGGGGGCAGTTTAAATAGCCTGTGAGAGTGGTCTTGACCCTCCCTGGGGAGGGGTCACCATTCGTTGGGCTTTCTCAGAGGTGGAGTCTGGACTGAGGCAACTCCCAGTGGAGGGGGCTTGAAATGGAGCTTTCCACCCAACATCCCAAAATGGATGCCAGGGGCTGGGATGAAGCCCCACCAAAACATTCCAGACTCTTTGGATATAGGGGTGTCAGTGGCTGGGGTGAAGCTTCTTACCAAACAATGTTTAGTGACTTCAATGCACTACTGTTTTCTAAAATTATTCTTCCTAACTTTTCTGCCAGTTAAAATCAAATTATGGTAAACAGGAATGTTTAGATTTTTTTCTTTAATGACTTGGCCAATGTATTTTTAAAGCTACTGGGAATGTATAGAATCACTACTATGTTTTTGGCATGTGTTTATGTGTTTAAAAACGATCATTTTACATGACATGTAGCTTTTATAAAGTCTCCCAGTCTATAATGGAAAAGCTGGTTTTATTGAGCCGTTATTTTTATCTCTATTGTTGCTTGTTGTGTCATCTGCCGTTCAATAGTGAAAGGAGAGCAAATTCCTCTTGGTCTTTCCTGCTGTGAGGGACAGGTAATGCCTGTGTCTTCTACAGAGTGGTGTTAGTTTGAGAATGAGTTAACACGCAGAAAGAGCACATTTTATTTCTCTCTGTTTTTCTTTAGGTAATAACAACAGTGGTGGGATGAGAGCCTTGGAGCTTAGTGTTCTACTCGGCTGCGCTGAGATCAGTGTGATGGACCCACCCTCTCGGGGTGGCTCTGCTGTTCAAGTTCTTGAGAGCACTTGCTGCTCTTGTAGAGGACTAGTGCTGGGTCCCACCATGTAGGATGGCTCATGACTTCCTATAACTCCAGTTCCAGGGATCCCAGTGTCCTCTTCTGGCCTTCATGGGCACCTCCTGCATTCACATGCAAAAGCACACACACACACACACACATACACACACACACACATGCACACACACATTGTTGGAGACCAACTTCAACAAGGATATCACTTACCAGGGTTGAAACGTGGGGATTAGAAAAGTTAGTAAAGAGAACAAAGATGCGAGTGAAAATAATAAAACAGAAACATAGGACAGTACCGGGAGGGAGTTCCAGTGAATACTGAAATTCGCCCATGTTTAATTTTCCACACACTTTTATACCCCAATACAAAATGGGGAGAAAGGCAAAAGACTGCTTTAACATGATACAAAGGACAGCTAGAACAGTTACTTGCATCATGACTTGAGATATCAAGTCATTAATTCCTGAGAAAAACATTCTGTTGTTTCGGCAGTGAACCCATCCTGGACCAAGTATCCTGAGGGCAGCCCCTCCCTGTGTCAAACTTCCTCATTCAAGAGAGGGAGAACAAGTGTGCTTGAATTCTCTGACCTTTGGTTAGGGTGGAGTAGATCTACCTGTATGGGCCATTTTAATGTCCAAAACATCAAGTAACCACACCCTAAGTCAGGGTGTGTAGTCACACTTCTCGTTAACAACTTTGAACAAGCCAAAACTCTGACCTTCAGACAAAGTGGAAATAGGCTCACATTTTTGGGCCTCCACAACACACACACACACAATCACAATCACACACACTCAAAAATAAAATAATAAAAAATAAATACTTAAAAAAAGAATGGCAGGTTTTCTATTTCTTTTTCTATGAAAGAACAGTCTCAAACTCTCAAACGCTTAAAAGGAAGGACATGGAGGCTTCCAGTGCACAGCTTGCCCAACAGGGGCATTAGGGTTAGATTTCAGATATTTTGGAATACTGAAAGAACTGATGTGCTTGTGAGGAACATCTTCAGGTGGGAGATGGCAAAGTGAGACAGTGCTGACTGCCACCTCTGAGGTGTGCACCTCACAGGGCACCGCTCTGTGCCCTTGGATCGTCCTCATGTCATGCCGTCAACAGATGATTGACCATTCGCCTAAAAGTAGCATATATATACATATGTTGAGTTTATACATTATATAAAATGGCTTTATATGTGTGTGTTATAGTATTATTGTTATATATACCTGTCTCTTTATACTTTGCCAAGAGTTTTCAGAGATTAAGTGGCATAGACTCATAAAATTAGAAAGGATGTATAAAGATGAACAAGCCCATCCCTCATCGCTGCCCTCCCCCTTTGTTTGCTTGAATCCTTTCATAATAATTCATGATTTCTAAGGCAAGCTCTTTTGGATTCAGAGAGATCTGTTTACTGGAGAAGTTTTTGTTCTTGTTTTGTTTTGTTTTTCCCAATTTGACCTGAAATCAAAATTAATACTGTTCTCTACAATATTGTGCTTTAGAAGTTTGAATACAACCCCCTCATGGTTCCCTCATGTCTTCTTACATCTTCTGTTCTTTATCTGAACAGTTTCCAGCCCTTCGTCCTTTCTTGTGCTGTCTTACCTCAGTTTTATACTTCCATCTTAAAAGCGTGGTTCCTAGAAGGGACACGTCATGCTTCTGATGCTGAACATTCCAGAGGAACATGGAGCCATGAGTTCCTGGTCTTGACAATCCACCTTGGGGCTGGTGGTCTTCTGGCTTCTGTGGCAATTGCGTGACATAACTGTGCACTGTACTTACTATTAATGGTAAATGTAGCTTAGTCATGTAGAATTCTGTTACGATACACTTTCCTTTTTCCTGTACTGGAAAAAAAGCATGACCACTAAATACTCAACCCAAGCCTACTGTGGTGGCACAAATCTAACACTGTTGGACTTATGAGCAGAGGCAGGAGGATTACAGTTCTGATGCCAGCCTTGGTTATGTGATGAGTGTCTCAAAACTAAGGAAAACAAACAGAAACCTCAATCCCTTCAAAATTTTCAAAAGAGAGTGGAGATCGGTTTTTTGGTTTTGTTTCTGTTTTTTTTTTCTTCAATCACTATTATTTAATGCCCCCTTCTTAGTTTTCTTTCATGTGCCTACCCACACACTCCCTTCCAAGGTCACATTCTCTGTCTTTGACCATTGCTTTTACATATATATATATATATAATGAATATACTTCTAAAATTATAAAATTATAATTCTAAAATATAATTCTAAAATTAGCTGCTGAGTCTGTTCAGTGTTGCCATCATGGATATGTGTCTAGAGCTGGTCACTTGATATTAGATTACCAGTCAGGAAAGCCCCACCCACTCCCAACCTCCCCCTTGGAACTCCTGTCTCCTCTCCAGCCTGCTTTCTCTCTTTCCCTCCCTCTCCCCCCTGTCTCTCTCTCTTCTCCCCCCTTCTCCCCTTCTCACCCTTCCCTCTTCCCTTTCCCCTCCATAACCCACTAAATAAACTCTATACTCAAGCTCTCTCTGCATGGTGTATCTGTCTGTCTCCCACCAAGGCCTCAGGCTACCCACCAGGGGACCCCCGAGGCCTCGAGTGATCTGCCACCACCCCTCATGGGACCGGCCTTGGGTCACTCACATGTCTTTGTAAATGATAACACTTTCAAGGTTTCTGTTTTATTCAGTGCAAGGACCCAGTCCAGAGACTGGCACATTCTGGGGTCTTCTCTCCTTGGTTAAGCCTCTTTAGAAACACCTGCACAGACATACTCAAAAGAGTGTCTCCCAGGTGATTCTAAATCCAGTTGATGACTGGCCATTACAACATCTCAGCCATCTAGAGTCAATTCTTCAAGATGGCATCTTGTTCAGGCTCTTTCTGTATACTGGTATAAGAAATTCCTGTTGATCACCTATGTGACAAACATTGTTTTTAGGTACTACAGGTACTGAACAGACAGACAAACTTACATTCCAGTGAAAGAAGACAGTCAATAAAGAAGACACAATTTAGAGAGAGTTATATGGTGACAACTCCAAGGGAGAAAATAAGCAAGAGAGATAAGAAGTGATGAGGGCGGTACCATTTGAGGAGACTGACAAGCAAACCCGATGGTGGGTCGTTATTACATCAAAGCCTTCGTATTCTACTTTTTCAAACCCCTTCAGCCCATATGGTGCTTTATTTTGATTAAACAACTAGGTTTTACTTATTTCATGATAATCTGATCATTAAAATGAGAAGTCTTTTGGAAATTGCATGTAAGTTTAAATATAGGTTTAGTTGCATAGTAAATTTGGATAGATTTTGTAAGTTCTTTAAGACTAAAATTCTCTGTTGTGCACCATGAGACTCATAATACTTCAGTGTTGAAAGGATTCAGTGAAATAGTAAACAAGAAGACCTTACTCTGCTGTGCATATCAGTGATTCACAAATGCAGTGATCCTCCTGTATGGACAGCACTTTGGTCTGAACCTGCGGATGCTAACTCGGTGCCAGGCATAGAATGGATATGTAATAAACATGTGGATTAATCACCGTTCTTTATTGACTTATTTTTCATTTCTTTAATTTATTCATATAGTGTTTACTAAGTACATATTGTACATAAGGTGCTGTGAATATCATTATGACCCTATTGATATTGATAATTCACCCCAAAGAGATAAAGACATATCCATCAACTAAACTAGACAAAGAAAAGGAACACAGACTGTTATTGTCATTCAAACAAGACTGTCCTCTCAGAGGAAGGGAAGCTCTAAGGACAATGTGGGGGTGTACCCTGAATTCCTAGTGAACATGTCAAAGGGAAGAGCAGGAAATGTGCAGAGACGTTGATGAAGAATGGCCTTTGGAACTTGTCACAGAGATTCCAAGCCACTGCTATAGAGTAGAATTACCAGGTACTCTCTAGGAAATACTGACCTCCAGGCTGACCTCCAGGGATTCCGAATTAGTGGTTCTAGCATGGGACCTAACCACTGACGACATGGCTGAGAACTGCTAAGCCAGAGTGAATCCAGGAGCGAGTTTTAAGGCCAAGGAACAACAGTGTGTTAAGGCTGTACTGTGGAGCCTACATTTCCGATTAAGGAGTTCACTTTTAATTTAGCAAGTTATCGACAGACAGTGATAGCCTGCCTACTTCTGGGCCTCCTTGCTGGCTTAGACCTTTTGAGGCAAATGTCCTTTACTGCTCTTGTCTTCATTGGATCCTTGTGATTTAGTTACGTTTCTTATATGCACCATAAATCACCTTGAAGGTGATACAGCATCCTTTTGACCTTCCTAGTACCCAATATCTTCTCTCTCTCTTTCTCTCTCTCTCTCTCTCACACACACACACACTCTCTCACACACATACACTCTCTCTCTCACACGCACACACACTCTCTCCCTCTCCCTCACCCCCTCTCTCACACACTCTCTCTCCCTCTCCCTTCCCCCCTTTCTCTCTCTCTCTCACACACACACACTCTCTCTCTCACATACACGTACAAACACTCTCTCTCTCCCTTCCCCCCCCCTCTCTCACACACACACACACACACACACGGGTTTGTTAGATGAGCGAATGAATTACCAAGGATCTGAACCTCAAGTTGAGACGTGCCTGCTTCGTCCAAGGCTGGGTTTACAGGTGCACATGGCCATACCAGGGTTTTACATGGGTTCTGAGGATTTGAACTCATATCCTCCTGCTTGCTCAGCAAGCACTCTTACCCACTAAGCTATCTCCTCTGCCCCTGGAAGGTTATTATTTACTTCTGTATGACTGCTTTTGCCACCCATCTTCAGATTAATAAAAACCCCATGTTGTGTGTGACTTACCCACTTTTCGCTACGCTGTAGTGCTGTAAGATGTGATCACACCATGATTTATTTTTCCCATTTTACTGTTGATGGACACAGGTTACTTCTGAACATTCTGCTACTTCTAATCAAGTTCTTATGGATATTTTTATACCTGAAGCCTTATGTGTGTGTGCAAGTCTTTCTGTCGGTTATATAGGCAGGGTGGAATTATTGGGTTAATTTTCCTAGATACAGTTTTCTAGAGTGCTATGAAATTACACTGATACGGACACCTGGTGAAGGTTTCTATTCCACCATGTCTGCCGAAACTTGACTCTGACTTTTAATTTTTTTGTTAGCATTGTACTTAGGTAATGGCATCTCGTGGTTTTAATCTGTATTTCTCCATTTGCTAATCAGCCACTTTTCAATAATTATAGGCTTTCATAGTCTCTTCTGTGAAATGCCTGCATACTCATATTTTTGGCCCATTTCTTTCATGGCTTAATTGTCCTTCTCTTACTGACTTCTGCATCCCTCACCATTTGGGACACTAATCCTTGGTCAGTGGTGTGCCACAGCTGACCGACCTCTCAGCTTTTCTTTACCAACGTTCCAGTGACTTAATGCAGAGATGCGATGCATCTCATGTTTAGCTACTAAGCTGAGGTTTTGACTTACAAAAAATAGTCCCGTATACACCTAGAATGTTCATTAAAATGCTGATTGCTATTGTTTCCCTCCAGAACTTCAGGTTACCTGGGTCTGAGGCAGATCCTTGTCACTCATAATTCCAATAGGTCCTCAGGAAGTTACCCCAGCCCTTCAGTTTCTCGGCACTATCCTCTCTGTATGGCATTTCTGGGATTATACGCCAATGCCTAAAACATAGCCCGGCTCCCCAGCTCATCTCTGCTAGGTCTGGGTCACCCGAACCCAGTCTTCACCACCCTCCAATGGCCAGAGTCTAGAAAACGCTTGCAATATTAATAAATACTGCCTTCAAACGCCCAGTGGCATTGATCAACTGACTTTGTAGTCTCCTTTATAGTATATTGTGTGATTAATTTATTTTGACACAATTTTAAACCACAAACCGAACTCATCATCTTATTTGCCTCCACCACAAAAACAAAAAAATCCTACCATTTTTAATCCTTTCAAATTTTCCCTTAAAATCAGGACCATTTTCTGACATCAATGAGCTCCCTACACCTCTGGCCCTGTTTGTGGATAATCATGTATTCTTCTGGGACGTGCATAGCAATAAAAATAATAGTCAGGCATCTTAATAGTAAAGACTTAGGAAAGCAATAGGAATACAGTGGGAAATTAAATTAACATATTTAAATCGCACCCCTCAGTTATTGAAAACTAAGCTTCCCAGAGATGACACTGTGACCTTTAGGTGGCTTCTGCTCACCTTGCCAGTAGCACTCTGCTCCCTGCCCAGTGTGGTCAACCAGGATGTCCCCAGACAGTGCCCAGTGTCCCCTAAAGGCAAAACTTTAAGAAGCAGCGATTTCCCCTCATGCTTGACTGATACTTCTGAGTTGTGTCAAACACTGCCGACTGGTTTGACTTTTGTACATCTGAAGCCCCAACCATTTTAAACTTCCCGCTTTCTTTACTGTCATATAGTTGCTTCTGTTTTCCACTAAATGAAGGGATTGCATTTTCAGAATTGTTTGTTTTGTGACTGATTCTCAATCACTTTTACCGTGTGACAAAAGGCAGTTGCCAGCAAACTTGCAGAGGCAGACCCACTGGGGACAGACTTCAGCTTCTGTCCCTGCCCGGCTGCAAGTGTTACTCTCACCATAGGATGGTGGTAGTCACTGTGATTAATATACCATAATGTGATTATAGAAAATCATGCCAAAATTGCTAGAGCTAAAACTTGACCCGCCTTGACAGGATGATGGAAACTCAATACCGTTCTCCCTGACCCTCCCCACCTCCACGCTCCTCAAACAGTCTTGCTTCTTAATGAGTAGGAGCAGTTTGAGCTGCAATTATTTCCTCTCGCACTGACTGTCCTTTTCACCCTGATTACTCTTTGGATGTATAATGGCGAGATAGCTGCTTGCAGGCTAGCAAGGAGGTCTGCTGACTGGCAGCAAATACACACTCTCTGGGAAGACACAGTCCACTCTCAGAACAGCCTGCCTGCCCGAGTGCCACTCCCGAATGGAGTGGGGAGAGCATTTCACCATTTTGGCTTTGAAATGCCACGTTTGCAGTTTCTATGGCTAACACAGTTGATTTTTATAGAGTTAAGACTTTTTTTTCCCTCTTATTTGTTCTTGGCTCAACATTCACCGGGACCCTCTTGTGTCTTTTTTCACAGACCTTCTTAAATTTAGTGTCTTTCAATATGAGCAGAGCATCCATCATTCGAAGGGACCACCATGACATGGTGGGAAACTGGGCTTTGGGGTGTGTCTGTCATCCCACTCTAGACAGTGGAGCTTCACTCTAAGCCAGGTTCTAGCCAGCAGACACGTCTGTGCATTTGCAGGATTGTTGGAACTGAGGTAAGCAGAGCAAGCTGGGAACACGGCAAGGGCTAGCACAGCTCAACAGCACTGGTGTTCTTGTATAGTTTGAGGGCGAGGTGAGTTCTATTTGTGGCCTCCCCTTGCCTTCTTTTAGTAACAGTTCTTGTAAATAGATATTTCATAACCACTAATCAAAATAAATCAATGCTTTGGTTATCTGTAATTTTCTCCTAGAGCAACTTTAGACCTTAGAATAGTTCTGAAGCAAGAAGTAATGATCTCAATCAACCACATACTTGACAGGTTTCAGAGGACAGATGTATTCACACACACACACACACGTACCATATTTTTTATGCTGAAAATTTTCAAGCCAGGTGTGGTTGCTCAGAGCTGTAACCCCAGCACTGAGGAGCAGAGACGGGGGAAATCCCCTCCAGTCTAGCAGATCAGTAAGCTCAGAGACCCTGTCTCAAAAACCAGAGTGTAGAGGAATTGAGGGAAACCTCAGATATCAACCTTTGGCCCCAGACAAACACACACACTTGCTTGGGTACCTGTATGCATGTGTGCCCCCCTTCCCCTACATGTCCACACACATACCACTACATGCATATTCAAAATAAATAAATAAAATGTATATAGTTCATTTAGATATGTAAAATCCCCAGCCCATCCCCAGTCAATGTGACTGGCTGCTTTGCTGCTCAATAGGAGAAAGATGTGTCCCGATTCGGTAATCGTACCATTTAAAACAAGACCTAGAAACACTATCTCTAGAAGAACGGATAAATGAAGGAGGCAAAATGAGGACAGAAGAAAAGAGGAAGAAGCAAAACTACAGAGACCAGAAGATGAAGGAGGAAGGTCATTAGAAAAACAGCCGAAACTGAACTGCTGTTGTGGGTTACACTGGAAGAGAAGATGGTGAAGCTGTCTTCCAGTGCCCTGTCTCACTGAGCAGCTTTTTAGGACCCACAGCCCCGGAGGTGCTAAGACTCCAGTCCGGGCCTGCTTGGCTCCAGACTCTTCCCATTATACCAGGTCAGGAGTACAACTGCCCTTCACACCAAGTCCCTTATAATACTGTTTTTCAAGACAGGTTTCTCTGTGTAGCACTGGCTGTCCTAGAGCTTGCTTTGTAGCCCAGGCTGGCCTTGAACTCAAAGATCCACCGCCTCTGCCTCCCAAGTGCTGGGATTAAAGGCATGCACCACCATGAGGGGCAAAAAGTTTGAGTCTCATGCACCAAGGCTTCCAGCAATCCTGAAATGTAAAAGAAAGCATGGCCTCGTCTCAGAAATGGAAACCTGTGCAGAACCTGCCTTGTCTGGAGGGCTCCCTGGGGTCTGGAGAGATACTTACCTCCTCGCTCCATTCTACTATATGTAAATTAGCCACATTACAAGGAATTATTGTTTCTGCTATCGAAAAAGGAAAATTTGATTACCAAAGACGGATCTCAACCTACTACAACTTATACTTGACTGTCTGCAACTGCATTTGAACATTGCAAACTGCCTTCTTTTAGGACCAGAACCTGCTTCCTGTCTCCTCCAATATACTGTCTTGACTTCTGGGACCATTTTAGCATTCAAACACTGGCGCAGTCTTGGGCATGTAGCTGGGGTTCAATAACTGCTAGTTAAATAATAAATGCGAGACTAAAGAACATATATATCTGATGTGAGGACTCACTGTGACCAAAGTACCTGTGCCACATGATAAGAAATTCACTCAGCAACACCTGGAGGGTTCAACTGCTTGTGTCTCAGGTTTCTGTGCAGCCCCCAAGCTCAAACGAAGATTTACTGTAGATCTTTCCCTAACCATAGAAGCAGTTAAGTGTTCAGGTGTCAGGATGTCACCCCGCTGGACTGCAGACCACATACAAAGTTATATTCGCAGAGTTTGAGATGCTAACAAAGCAAGTAATTAAGCTGAATGAGGGCTAACTTGCTTGAAAGCAAGATGTGAAGCTGATAAACCAAGCTGCTGATAATTAAGAGTTGATTATGGAGCTTTGTTGTTTCTCTGCCCTGCTAATAGCCTCTCGTTCTTGGCATGTAATGATTTCTTCCCCACGAGGGGAATGGGGGGAGGGGAGGAAGAAGAGAAACTCAATGTCAGTCTTCTTCACTGCTCTCCCATGCTCAGGTGTGGAAGCAGCGAGTCGGGGAAGGCTGGGAGCGAGCTCTTTCGTCATTCCTACCCTCTCTCTACATTAAACCCACTCCGCTCTGTCTGTGGGACCTCTTAGGCTCCCACTCCCCCAATCTCTCTCTTCAGCAAAGCCAGCGCATGCTAGTGTGAGGCCCTCCCACCCTCCATATCGTTAATCCCCACTCTTCCTCTTCTGTGTTTCCTAAACTCTTAAAAAAATCTAACAGCCGTCTTGCCTTTTCTGTTTGCTGGCTCACTTAGTCCCTTAAACCGATGGTTTCAACCTTCCTAACGCTGTGACCCTTTAATACGGTTCCTCATGTTGTGGTGACTCCAACCATTAAAATTATTTCATTGCTACTCCATAACTGTAATTTTGCTACTGTTATGAATCATAACATAAATACTTTTGGAGGTAGCAGTTTGTCAAAGAGGTCTTGACCCACAGGTTGAGAACCATTGCCTTGAACTCATTGGGTTCATCACTCTAACCAAACTCTGTCATGTTTCTAGTAATTACACAGATACATGATAGACAGAGAGATGATAGATAGATAAATAGATAGATAGATAGATGTAGATAAATGCATAATTCTGGTCATTTAAAAATTATCAATATATGTGCATTATACACACACGTATATATAGTCTCCTTTAAAAGATTTAATTTCATCTTTATCTAGGGGTGTGTGCATGTGTGTGTCTATCTAACTGTATGTCATGTGTGCACAGTGTCCTCAGAGGCCAGAGGAGGGTGTCAGAGTCCTCTAGAGCTGGACTTATAGATGGTTGTGAGCCACCTGCTGTGAGTATTAAGAACTGAACTTAGGTTCTCTAAGAGAGCAGCAGATGGTCTTAACTTGCTGAACCATCTTTCCAGCCCCTATACATACATTCTTAGTAAATATGATATTTTCTTAATTCTTCGATGGTGTGGGAAGTCCTTCTGTATATGTGTTGCTTTTATTGGTTAATGAATAAAACTGTTTTGGCCAGTGATTTAGCAGAATAGAGCTAGACGGGAAAACTAAACTGAATGCTGTGAGAGAAAAAGGCAGAGTCAATGAGAAGCCATGTAGCCACAGTTGCAGGAGACAGACACCCCCACCAGAGCCTGCAGGAATTTTGCTGGTAGACCACGACCTCATGGTGATGCACAGATTAATGGAGATGGGGTAGTTTAGGATATAAGAACTAGCTAGAAATACACTTAAGCTATTGACTAAACAGTATTGCAAATAATATCATTTCTATGTGATTATTTCAGGTCTGGGTGGCCAGAAATGAATGAGCAGCCTCCAGTTACACCTTGAGAATCATACATTGTATTTTTTCATATTCACTCCCAGTCTTCCCTGTAACTCCCTACTTCCCCAACTTTATGTCTTTGATACATGTGTGTATATAATATGTAATATAATACACTTTTCATATATATATATATATATATATATATATACCTATACATATCCAATCCAGTTTACACTGTCCATATACTTACAGGCATGGCCCACTTACTGGAGGGTCACACCTTTTAGGAAAACCAGCTCTCCTTCTCTCCGAAGCCATGAACTGCCAATAGCTTAACTTGTCTGGTTTGATCTTGAGCAGGCCTTCTGCAGACAGCCATAGTTGTGAGTCCATGATTGCTGTAGTCCTGCAAGGTCCGGAAGACACTATTTCACTTCTGTGCTCTCTGACCTCTGGCTCTTATCATACTTCCCCTCGTCTTCAGTGGTCCCTGATCATTGGAGGGAAGGAGTGTGATATGCATGTCCCATTTGTGCTGAGCACACCACAGACACTTCCCCATCTTTGGCCAGATGTGAGTTTCTGCATTAACCTCTGGCCACGACATGAAGAAACCTCTCTGATTAAGTCTAAAAGTTGCATTGAGATACTAATTTAGACAGCACTTGACTCTGTCCAACTCACCACATGACAATAGTAGCTCAGCTCCAGAATCTCTGAACTTTCCAACTGTGGGTCAAGACCAGACTTATAGTATTGAGTATTTGATCCCCCATGGAGCAAGCCTTAAATCCAATCAGAAAGAGGCTGATGATCTCCTGTAACATTGCCGCTATCATACCCATGGGTATATGTTGCCATGCTGGTCATTATTGTAGTTCTCAAAGCACACAACTGATTAAGAGCACTGATGACCTTTCCCCCCAGCAACCTACAGAATTACTTCCAATACTATGAGAGCTAGCCAGCTCAGACAAAGCTTTCTGGTCAGCACCAACTTCATTCTTCATGCCCTGTGTCCGAAGTGTATGTCTTCTGCAGTAGTGTCTTACCACCAAGTTCTGATGTGTATCCAAGAGCAAGGTCAAAAGCCTATATTGTTGGGGGTGGGGGTGAGCTCCAGGGCACTTCTGGCCAAAAACTCAAATGGAGATATGCCTCATCCAGTACTGAACTTTTTTTTTCAATTGATTTTTATTGAGCTATACATTTTTCTCTGCTCCCCTCCCTTCCTCTCCCTTCCCC
>LOJH01029264.1:0-17480 GCA_001685095.1 Ellobius talpinus | reverse complement strand
ATTTTCACCAGCCTAGACCAGTGGTTCTCAATGTAATTAATTGTCTTTGAGGGACCATGTGACAGTGTCTGGCTGTCGCCCAGTGGGTTTGAATATTGCTCCTAGCATATCCTAAATATAAGTCAAAGGTGCTGCTAGTGTTCTAAAATTCACAGGCCATTTCTCACAACTATGGATTATGTAGCCCAAACTGTCTCCAGTGCTGAAGTTTGAGAAATATTGGTACAGCTAAATGTAGTCTGTAAGGAGAGCCAGTGAGTTCTAAGAAGACAGGTATATGTGGCATGTTTGTACCTGTTTGGTAAGAAAGGCAGGTTTTTCCTCATAGGTCATAGCTTTTGCTTCTCTGTCCTCATCATGATTGAGCAAGAACGTGTTTTCAGAAGAGCGGCTGCGGATCAGAGCTGTGTACTATTGCTGCTCATCACCCTCAGCTGCTCTTTATTCTGCTGTCAGATGTGCCGCTTCTACTCCATTTCTGCAGTCTTAGTTGACTTTATATTACTTCTTACTTGGATTATTGCCGTGTTCTGTTTTTTTTTATTTTGTGATAATTGTAGATTTTTATATCATTGTAAGAAATGATACAGTCTTGGGTTTGCTACAATAGTATAACATCTTGTCAGACTAGAGTATATTATCACTACCATTACATTGGTATTAGTTAGATGCTGCTATTTTAATTCCCAAATTTCTGGATTTTTATGTGTGTATTTAGTTTGGAAAATTTTCACATGCATGGGTTTGTATATTTGTCACTATAGTAAAGATTCAAAAACAATTTCACCACCAGCCAGCCCCTACTATTGTTTTATAACTATCCTTTCCTCCTTCTCACCCTTTCTCCGTTCTTAACTGCCTACAGATTCTAACCCTGGTTCTGTTTGTGTCATTTTGTCACTTCAAGATTATTACATGAGGCCCGGCAGTGCTGGTAGATAGATCTCTTGAGTTTGAGGCCAGTCTGGTCTACAGAAGGAGATTCAGGATAGCGAGGGCTACACAGAGAAACCCTGTTTTGAAAAATCAAAATATAATAATAATAGTAGCAAGAATGAGTAGGTAACTTTCTAGAACTGACTTATTTTGCCTAATTCCCTTCAGATTTATTCAAGTTGCTACATTTTTCAATTATTTTTTTCCTCTTACTGCTGAATAATCTATAGAATGAATTTATCTTGTTTTTAAATTGTTGAAGAGCATTGGGTCGTGTCTTAGATTTTTTTAATAAATAATGAGTCTTTGTGTTTCTAGAATAGGACTGTAATTGCTTGGTCATATGATAATTTCATATTTAGTCTTGTAAGGAAACTGCCTTACTATCTTCCTGCGTGGGTGTACCATTTTAGATTCCCACTGGCAATGGATGGTCTATCCAGTTTCTCCACATCATCACCAGTATTTACAGTCTAATTACTCTTTGAGTTTCTCTGTTCTATTCAGCATTAGTTCAGACTGCTCTATTACTTTCTAAAGGATTGTGCTAAAATGGAAATGCCTGATCTCTTTTCCTACAACATATTTGTGGTATCTGGATAGAGTTCAAACTCCTCAGTTAGGCCCCCCAAAGCTATTTACAGTGTGACTCTTGTCTGCTGTTCTACCCTTGTCATTCATTCCTATGCAGTTTTAAATTATAAGAATATCAAAAAACATACAACATACAGTAATTGTGTCAGTGCTGATGTGAAGATTAAGATTGGGCACATCATTTTAGCAATAAGCAGTAAATGGCAGTTTCTAATTTCTTGGTCCTTGACCTTAATATAATAGGCAGTCAGATATTTAGGGGCAAAATGGCTTAGAGACTAGATCCTTACATTTCTGAATTCTTTCTGACCTCCTATCCTGTATATAAAATTCTGCCTTTTGGATTCTGGATTTAAGCCTTACATCCAGTCATTTTCACATTTAGTGAACTACTTTGTATGTACTGTTAAGTAACTGGTAGTAGTAAAGTGTGGGTTTTTTCCTTCTTTTTCTCCATGATAGATGGGATGTTTCTTGAGGGTATTAAATTCCTCACTTTTCCTGTCCTTCATAGTAATCTGGAATGACACAGGAAAATTGTTCAGTTTTTATATGCTTTTGTGTCCAAATGAATTCATTTAGGGTTGGCCTGTATCTTTACAAGAAATTCTTTGGTATGATTCAGATGGGATCCTTAAAATTAGAAACAGCCGTTTCAAAAGAATCAGTAATTATGTAAGTAAAATGATTTGTGGGGAATGGTGCTGGAGAGATGGCTCAGCAGTTAAAATACTTGTTGCTGTTGGAGAAGAGTTGGGTTTGGTTCCCAGCATGGCAGGTAACAACTGACAACTACTAGTTTCAGGGAATCTCCGTCTTCTTCTTGTCTCCACATACAGCTCACAGGCATGATGCATGGACATACATGCAGGGAAAACACTTATGCACATAAAACAAAAATAAATCTTAAAGTTTCAGTTAGCTGGTGAATAAACTGACAATACTTTATGCATTTACTAACAAAAACCTTTGTAGTAGAGAGCCCCTGGGTTACCACCTATATTTTTTTCTGTTAGTGCTTAACCTAATATCCATTTTGTGTTATTGTCCAGTACACATTCTGAAGAGAGAAGGGTTACCAGATTCTAAATAGTATTCTGGAAATGGTACTTTTATGCTTCTGATTTGTTCACTATGAACAGTAAAGGGAAATCAGGATTGACTCTGGCTTTTGTGGTTTGGGCAATTGGATGATTTTACTCAGAAGACACTTATTCCCACCTTTTATGTTGTATTTAAAGTATCTGTTAACATTCAAGTGGACACAATCAATCTCAAGTTAGATTTATGAATTCTGGTACTAAGAGAAGGATTTAAAACTGAGAGTAGATTATTCACTGGTATGGAACAGCTAGAGGAGAGAAGCGTTCAGATTTATGTGGAATAATAGTTGTGAGCAGTGTTGTAGAAAAGGAAAGTGACCTATATGGAAGTCAAAAGAGCAGGTACTTAGGGCGGAAGTTTAGGAAAGAATGTCAGGGAGAGCTTAAGGATGAAAAGTGGCTTTTGTGTAACAATATTTTAGTAGAATGGTAAGAGAAGCTATATATAAGGAGTTGCCTGAAGGTCAGAAAAGCAAAACAGCCGGCCACTGGCTCTACCTCAGTCTGAAATGGCAATCCTACCTCTAGGAATCTCAGAATGAGACTGTGTCTGAGAGCTGTCTCTTCCTGTCTCTATTCTTCTTTATTCTGCCTATATTCCTCTATTCTTCCTGTCTGTATTTCTCTCTAGGGATGGGAATAAAGGTGCGCACTGCTTCCGTCTGGTTTCTATGGCAAACTAGTGTGGCTACTGGGATTAAAGGTGTGTGTCAGCACTGCCTGGTCTGTAAGGCTGATCATTGGGGCTGTTTTTCTCTGTGATTTTTAGGCAAGCTTTATTTATTAGAATACAAATGAAGTATCACTACATTAGGGTGTATTCTAGGAGATTTATTACATTTTTGAGGAGAGGGGAAGATTTCATTTAAACACAGTTAAAATGGTATGTTTTGAATGCATAAAATATATGTAGATAAGTTTTTTATTTATACCATTAAATATAACATCTATGAAAAACTGAAATTTGCTAACACAATGCACACAAATAATGGCACCATTGACACTCAAAAGAGATAGGCAAATATAAAGCTATTTAGTCATTGTGGCATAAATTAACTATAGTTCATTCAGTGGTCTAATAATTCCTGCTGCTTTTGGGGAGATCTTTTTTCCACCTGAGTAAGCACTTGTCTCTAACTCATTGTTAATCAAAATCAAAAGTGGTGCACAATTGTCACTTTTTCTCGCTATTTCTATATACAACATAGAAAGTATGTGTTGACTGATCTATGAGGCTCCCTTCTGGTTAACAGCAAGCTATTAGTAGTTAAGTTTTAGAGGAGCTGAAATTTGAAGAGCTAATCGGGAACAGAGAACAAACTCAAGAAAGTCCTGAGAGCCATTTGCTTCCCAGGTTATGATTATACCCTGGAAGAAGTACAGCTTGTTTAATGGCTGCAACCAATCAACTCTTTCCATTGCTTCCAGCACCAAGCCCAGCAGCAAAGTCATCAGTAGACAGAGGGGAGGGATAAGAAATAACACATTGGCAAGAGATGCAATGGCAAAAACTAGAAGGAAGGTTTGAAAAACAGTATAATGATTCTGTGTAAGAAACAGATATGATATTATACCAAAATAGATACCAAGGAAGTTGTGACATCTGACTTGACATATGTCACATATTTACATATTTACAGTGTAAGAAATGGAGAAACTGGGATTTGGTGTTATAAGAGGAAGGAATGTGGAGACAGTGCATGTTTAGAGCTTGGTGAAGTAGGTCCAGGACTTTAAATATGTATCAAAATAAGTGTAGCATTAAAATTCTATTCGTATCCTAAGAGTCCTCCATACAGTTGACAGCAGAATTACTAAAATGGACAGTGGAGGCACAAATGCTCTAGAAGACCAGATCCAGCAAATAACAATCTTAATGTAGGGGAAAGTTCTTAACAGTACATGTAGAGATCATTCTGAGTATAGACAATAATATCTCAGTTCTACTTAGGGAGGAATGATGGAGGATTTTGGCATTGTAAAACAGAAAGGTAGCTGCAGAACAGGAAAAGGTATTGGAGTCATGGCCCCACTTCCTAGGTGTTTGCCAAAGACTACCTGAAAAAAGTAAGAGATAATCAAGATTAAAACCTAAGATCAGAAAACATTTCAGTGTTGGTACTCAACAGCTTGATAACTGACACAGTTTTCTAGCCCACAAGATTGCAAAGAAACAAAAGCAGCTGATCCTCCCTCCCTCCCCCTGAGATCATCTGTGCCTGAGGCTGAACAGGCTAAGGCTGGGCACTTGTCAGTTTACCATCTCTTAACAGTGCCATCCAATGAAAGTTCAGCAGTTAGAAATAAAAGATCAGAGGTGAAACAACTGTTGTTGCTTATGTCCATTGGCCAAAAGTTAAATTCTTATGCATTGTTCTTGCTGAGTAGAGCAAAAGTTTTATCTAGTATACCTTTAATGATTTTCAAATTGTTTCATATCTGGCCATACCTAAGATTTTTATTTTTAAATTTCATTTTTAAAATGTGTTGGCAACCCACCTACAACAAACAAACAAACCATCAGCCAGCATGATGGCTTAGCAGGTAACGGTGCTTGCTGCCAACCCTAGATGACTTTAGTTTGATATTTGAAAAACCACCTCCTGCAAGTTGTCTTTTGATTCCTACCCATGAATGCACCCACCCAACACACATATGTTGGTGCTCATACACTGTTGCTTTTAAAAGGCAAAACTACAGGTGCCTGTTAATAAAGGACTTAATTTTCTTAAAGTTATACTCTTAAAACGTTTTATAGTTAGAGCTAGGTAGTGGTGGCGCGTGCCTTTAATCTCAGCACTCGGGAGGCAGAGACAAGTGCACTTTACCCACTGAACCACCTCCCCAGCCCTATGAGATGGTATTATACTGGTTTTGATTTGTATTTCTCTGATAGGCAATGGTACTAACAACTTTTATTATTTGTTGGCCTTTGTATGGCTTCTTTTGAGATATACCTGTTCAGATCATTTGCTCATTTTAGTTGGTTTCTCTTTGTTTTTTGAAAGTTTGAGTTCCTCATACATACTGGATATTAACCCTCAATGAGATGAATAGTTGGCAAATATATCCTCCCATTTTATAGGTTGTCTCTTCTCTGTATTCATTGTTTTCTGTGTAAAGGAATATTTCATATAATCCTGTTTGTCAGCCTTTACTTTTTGTTCTGTGATCCTTTCTAGGAAAACCATTGCCTACACTGGTAGCTTAAAAGTATTTCCTCTGTATTTTCTTACACTGATTATAGTTTGTAGACTTAATACACTTGTGTCTTTAATCTCCCTTGAATTGTTTTGTGTACAGGTCCAGAGACCAGGTTAAATTTCAGTCTTCTGAAGAAATCAGAAGAGCTTGTCCTTTCTCCAGTGTGTATTTGTTACACTTTGATTGAGAAGTAGTAGTTGGTTGTAGGAATGCATGTTTGTTTCTGGGATCTCCGTTCTTTTCCATCTGTTTCTTTTATGCCAATGACCTTATACATATTTACAGTGTGTGTGGTTCTATAATAACTCTTGAAATCAGATATTATTATTATTATTATTATTATACTTCCAGCTTTGTTTTTGTTTGTTTGTTTGGACCAGAGTTACCGTGACTATTTGAGATCTTTTTTGTTTCCATGTGAATTTTAGGATATTTTTCTAGTTCTGAGAAGAAAAGTCATTGGTATTTTGATAGAGGCTATTGAATATGTAGGTCCCTTTGTGTAGTGTGGTCATTTTAATAATTTATCCAGCCTAGAAACCTGTAAAATCTTTGTTTCTTTTTGTACCTTCAATTCTTTTTCTTTTGTGCTTAGTATTTTCATTTTAGATGTTTTTTCGTTGTCTTGGTTACATTTGGTCTTAGGTTACATTTAGTTTAATCTTTATGGTAAGTATTGTGGTAGAATTATTTTCATGATTTGTTATTGTATAGAGAAGCCATTGATTTATTTTAAATGCTGTTACCCTTCAGTTCGTCAGCTGTAATATAATAGTCTTCTGATGGTGTATCATCTGCAAACAAGAGTTTTACTTCCGTTCCTGTTTGTGTGTCTTTTGTTGCTTTCTCCTGCCTGTTTGACTCCACATAGTTTCTGTTTGGGTATTGAATAAGGAGAGTATAGTGAACACCTTTAGTTTCTTTCTGATCTTAGAGGAAATCTCTGTTCATTATGATACTAATTGTTCGTTCATTGAGTCTAGCCTTTATTATGTTGAGATATAATTCTTTACTTTATTTGTTGAGTTCTCCATCATTTTAAGTCTTTGAATTCTCTTTATTTAAATGGTTAGATTTATTTTTGTGCTCAGCCTGTGTGACTTAAAATAACTGTTCTTGCTCTCTATTAACATATTTTGTTTCAGTTTACTTTTTTTCTTGTTTTCTATTGTGTGCTTCTTTAGCAAAACCAAAACAGAGCAAACAAAAAACACACAAAACCCCACAAAAATCAAGCCAGCTATATACATGCTTCTTATTTTTATCTTTAAGTTATCTTTAATTATACCCCATTTCAGTTTATTTTTAACTCAGCCACCAGTATATTCTAATACTCTTATCATAAGTGTGTAGATTCATATATATGGTATACTTAATATATTCATATGTATATTTATACCACATGTATTAGGGTTATCTCTTTTGGTATTTCAAAAATGGATTTCTCTGTGTAGCTTTGGTGCCTGTCCTGGAACTAGCTCTGTAGACCAGGCTGACCTCCAACTCACAGAGTTCTGTCTGCCTCTGACTCCCAAGTGCTGGGTTTAAAGGCATATGCCGCCACCACCACCGCCTGACAGCTATCCCCTTTTAAAAATGTTTTTGTAACAGTTTAATTTTTTTCATATGTTTACATGTGGGCATGTACATGGCATGAACACATAGAAATCAGAGAACAGCTTGCGAGAGCTAGTTTTCTTCTACCATGTGGACCCCAGAGAATGAACTTCGGCTTGGGTGGCAAGAACTATTACCCACTGAGCCATTTCTTAGGCCCTATGATATTTTTTTCTATCTTACCATATTCCTCCTTTAGAGTAGGTTGAGGCTTTTTTATTTTTTAACATTTTTTACAGCTTTACCTGAAAAATTAGCAGTTATATTTTATTTGTCGTTAATATTTATTTTTTGTATGTGAGTGTGAACACTATAGCACATGTGTGTGGCAGTCAGAGGAAAACTTTCCAGAGTAGGTTCCTGCCAACTTTGTTGAGGCCTTTTGTCTTTGCTACTCTGCATGCTTCAGGCTAGCTGGCTGTGAGCTTCCTGCCAGTTGTGCTCTCTACACTGATTTCACAGTGTAAGTGCTAGGATTTCAGATGCATGCCACTGCATCCAGCTTTCTACCTGGGTTCCAGAGAGTAAATACACCATTGAGTCATCTCCCCAGCCCTGTATTTTATTTAATAACATGATTTTGGTTGCTTTTAAAAAATGTTTAATGGTACATGGTGTTCATTTTAGGTTAATACAGAAAATCTACTAGGGTAAGTTCTTTTATTGATATTTCATTAAATGTTTATAATTTTTAAGGAGCTTGATTTATTGGGTCAAGTTCTCACTTTTAACCCAAGCTGTCCTTGGACTTGGAGCATTTTTAGCCTAGCTGTTAAGTGGTGGAGTTTTACAAGCATGAGCCACCTTGATAAGGTGACTATAGAATTCTTGTATAGCACTTTTCCTGTGCACACTATTGTCAGAATCCTTCTAGAGTTGTTTTGAGAACTCTAAAGCTAGCTGTGTATTCCTCCCCATCTCCACTATTGGTACTTTATTTATTCTGCCTTTAATATTCTTTAATATGTATTGAGTTCAACATGATAAGGCCCTATCAATGATTCACCTGGATTTATTATATACAGATTAAGTTCATTAGTTTAGAAGAAACCTTAATTTGTGTGTGTGCGTGTGATCATTTGTACTAGTTTTTTTCACAAGCAGTGTTTCTGATCTTTGGGTGTAGATTGACAAACAAAATAGATGAAAATTCCCTCCCTTAGATAAAGTATGTATATTATGGCAGGGTAAGTCTTCTCCTCCCACATCCTCACCCCAGACAAGAAAGAGAAATAAGATAAGACTGTTACATAGTATTGAGATATGAGTAAGTTACGTAGTGTGTGGGATTAGTAGTTGGAAGGTGCTACAGAAGACTGCAGCAGGATTTCAATATTTGGCTTTTACTGTGGCCTTACTTGAGGATACAAAAGGAACAACCAGTGCAAAAGTACTAGTGCAACAGCATTGTTGACATGTTAAACTGTCAAAGAAGCCATGAGGGAATAAATAATGAAAATAGTAGAAAATGAGGTCAATATGAAGTGATGTCGAAGGCTTGCCGGCTATCAGTTGGGGGGTTTGGTCACTCTCTTGAGAATGGCTTAGATTTATGGGGTATACCAGTAGAAGCAGTCATTTAGTAATCCAGATACATGATCTGATGGTAGCTTTGTGAACTAAAGGAGTTAACAAAGATAGTTTTTTAAAAAAAATGACGTGTATTTCTATATGTTTGCTTTGCAATTGGAATTGAAGTGCGGGAGGAAAAGAGGGATTAAGGATTATGTTGAATAAGTTTTCCTGGGAAGACATGAAACAAACCCCTGATAAGTCACAGAGAGTAACACAAAGAAATGGTTCCACCCTGTTGTAGTTTAGTGGGCTTACTTAGAGGAGCACGTATGTGAGGTTACTTGCGGAAGCCCAGGCTTCACTGGAATCTCCCTTCATTCCAAAAATGTTAACCACTTATTTGTCTTCAGGGTGGAATAAGCTACCTTGTATGATTAGTAAATCCTTTGTAGGGCTGCCTGTGACCCACCTCATGTGCCCACTCCTACAAGAGAATGTTAATAGGCTTGTAGGCAGAGTTTTCTTTCTAGCCAGTTACCAAATAACCAACACAAAGGCTTATTTTTAAGCTCAGCCAATAGGCTTGTTAGCAACTAGCTAACTCATATATTTTCAGTTAACCCATATTTTCATCTACAGTTTGCCATATGGCTTGGTACCTTTTTCAGTATGACATGTCCAGTTTGCTTTTCTCTGTATCTAGCTGGTGACTTCCCTTCCCAGAATTCTGTTTGGCTCTTCCCCTAACCTTATCCTGTCTAGCTATTGGCCAGTCAGTTTTATTATCACAGCAACATATATTCACATAGTATAAAGGAATATTCCACATAGGCCCAGTGTTAACAAGTCTTCTATGGGTGATCACAGTTGTAATGACTTAGAGATGGCAGTGGTCATACCATACCCAGAGGACAGGATTCCACAGCAGATGACTTAAGTATTTTTAGCTTGAGCAACTTGAAATGATGGAATTACCAACTATTGACACATATAGATGTAGCTAGTCTTTCTCTGTCCTGCAAGCCAGCTCCCAAATCGTGACGTGGAGACTTAATATTAATTATGAAAGCTCAGCTGATAGCTTAGGCTTGTTTCTAACTAGCTCTTACAGCATAAATTAACTCATTTCTATTAATTTACCTTCTGGCTTATGCTTTGTTATCTCATCCCTTACATGCCGTGCTTCCTGTCTCCTCGTGACTATACCCTTCTTCCCACCATCCTCTGTGCCTGGAATTCTTGCCTAGCTATTGGCCATTCAGGTCTTTATTAAACCAATCAGAATAACAAATCTTTACACAATGTAACCAAATATCTTGTAACATATAGATATATTTTATGAAAAACATCAGGAATTTTGGACATGTTTAAAAGTCTCTCTTAGAGCCAGGTGGTAGCAGTGCACACCTTTAATCCCAGCATTCGGGAGGCAGCCTGGTCTACAAGAGCTAGTACCAGGACAGGCTCCAAAGCTACAGAGAACCTCTGTCTTGAAAAACCAAAAAAAAAAAACAAGTCTCTCTTAGACTTTGGAGTAAAGTTATTGTACATTAGAGTTCAGGAGAAAGGTGAATTTGGCTATGAATTTGAGTTATCAGTATGTAGATGGCTTAACCAGGAGGGTGAGTTTCGATGGAGAAGATAATCGGGTGAGGTGCAAGTCATTCATCCTTATTACAGAGTGTGCTGAAAAAAATGCCATGAGATGATACGGCGATCTTGAAGTTCACTAAAGACTGAGAAGTCAAGGAAAATGAGAGCCAGCTGTTGCCAAACAATCATCTATACTTTATAAGATGGATTTAGAAGCATGTTGAGTGTGATGGGGGACTAATTGGAGTGCATGTAAGAGTGAAGGAAGGAAAATTGGAGCCAGGTAGTACAGATGCATGGTTCGTGAGAAGTGTACCCAGTATCTTAGATTAAGAACTACAGACAGTTAATGACTTGAGATGGGAAATCCGTCTTCCCCAGGGTTGAACTCCATATTTGATTTTCTTATATAAAATGGTCATCCCTAAAAAATACACACATGAGTAAAGCTAAGTAGACTCAGAAGGTTGTAATTATATATTAGTTTGTGTATATATGTACATATTTGTATAACAATAATAATTAAAAAAAGAGGCCATGAATTTGGGAGCAGTGGGTGTGTTTCTAGAGAGGAAACTAGAGGGAGAAGATGGAGGGGAAGGGATGTTGTAAATAAAGTACATAGCACGAAATTTTTAAAAAGTAATTGAGAGTAAATTCTGTGTATTTGGGTAAATGTAATAGGAATGGTTTGGTAAAAGGTGTCATGCTAATGGTCCTTAATTGTTTTATTTTGGTGTTTTCTGTCATAGTGAGTCTGTTTTTTTTCCTGCTGCTGCTACCAAAAGATTTTCTTTACATTTCTTCATTTATCTCATTTTGAATTTAATTTTTATCCCAAAAACAATGTCTAAGAGATAAGAGTATTCAATTTTCTTGCTTTCTTAAGTCCTTTGAAAGCCTAGTCAGCTGTCTTGCTGGGCTTAAGTTTTATTCAGAATTTGTTGTTTATATGGTTTTAATATTATTCGTTATAAGGTTTATATGAGTTTGTTGCTGATATTACTGCAGTAAGTGAGGGGTGGCTGTTTTTCTTCCTGATACGTTTATTTACACTGAAATTTTAAACTATCTGCTGTATAGTTGATAACAGTTTACATTATTTGCAAATAGAATATTTGCTTTATCATAAGCATGTTTTTGCAACCATAAACTTTCTTTTAAAAATAGCAGTGTAAATAGTATAAATTCTTGAGTATGAAGGAGATAACAGTTAAAATTGTATCACTGTAAATCAGATCTTGTTTTTCATTGGCATAGTTGTTTTTAATTGGAGACCCCATTTCTCACTAAATGTTAAACCTATTTATATAAACAACACATATCCTTGTTTTTCTTTTAATTCAGATAACCAGGTAGCATTTTATAAAAGTTACAATTACCTAGTCTTAGTTTATTGATTTTGAATTATGTTGTTTTGAGTTAGTGTGAAATAATGGCTTTATAGATGAGTAACTCAAACCAAGAAATGGATCTCTATATTATGTGGAGTGCTTAATCCTGCATTTATCAGGCATGTAAATCCTAGTACTCAGGAAGTTGAGGGAAACATCTGTAATTAGTCTTTTTGTGTCCCACCAGCCAGCTCCCAAATAATGACATAGACTTACAGTTAATTATGAAAGCTCAGCCTTAGGTTAGGCTTGCTCCACCAACTCTTGTGACTTAAATTAGCCCATGTTTTGTTATCCCATCTCTTTATACTGCCCATGCTGCTTTCTCCATGGCTGGATGGCGACGACTCCTTCCTCTTCCCAGAGTCCTCTCTGTGCCTAGCTATAATATACCTCTTGCCTAGCTACTGGCCAGTTTTTTTTAATTAAACTAAACATCTTCACACAGTTTACAAACAACATTTTCCCCCATTTTTTGACTAAATGAAAAGGAAAGGTTTTAACTGTAATGTTGTAAAATCATATAAAATAAGGACAATAATCAAGTAAGAAATATATTTACAATGTCTAATCTATCCGTATTTGGCTACTCTGCCTTTTTAGACCTCAAAACATTTTCTTAGGTAAACAGATAAAGCTGAATGTTTGCCCTTAGCTTAGGCTTGTCCCACTAGCTCTTTTATCTTAAATTAGCCCATTTATTTTAATCTACATTTTGTTGTGTGGCTCATTACCTCATCTCCACACTGTCCATGCCATTTCCTCAACGTCTGGCAGGCAACTCCGTCTTCCCAGAGTCCTCTCTCTGCCCGGAAATCCCACCTATACCTCTTGCCTAGTTATTGGCCGTTCAGCTCTTTATTACACCAATCACAGCAGTGTATCTCTTACAGTCTACAAATATCCCACAACAAACATACTTTAATTTGTGGACAGCCATGGACTACAGAAAGAAACCTTATTTCAACAACAAATCCTTAAATTTTTGAAGAACTCCCTGGAGTGATTCTGCTGGCTTAGAACTATAAACTATAGAACAAAAGAGAATTGTGTGTATTTTAATTCATTTTTAAAGGTGTTTCTCTTCTAAAACTTTCTTTTTTTTAAAAGTTTCTCTATACACCCTAGGTTGAGTTCACTATGTGATCCAGACTGACTTTGAACTAGCAGCATTCCTACTACCTCAGCCTCACAGTTACTCAGGTTACAGGCTTATACCGTATGCCCTGCCCCAAATTACTTTTCATCATGTAAATTTCTTTGTAGCAGTACCATTAAAAAAACAGATTGGTCCATACATCAGTCTCCTCCCCTATAATGATTATCAGAGCAGACCTGTTTTAAAGTGTCCCTCTAGAGCTGGTGAAAATTCATTGCTATAAAATCTTGCCTTTTTACTATATTAGATTACTAGCAACATATCTTGTGGTTTCAGAATTAAATTACCTGCCTCGTTCACTTTGTGCCCAGAAATACACTTTTGAGCTTATGCCAGATAATCTACCTTATTTTGCTCCTTTTATTAACCCACCAAATTTAGTGAAGTATTCAGGTTTTCTAAGACCAAGTTAGACTTTACTTTTTCCTCTCCCCAACCTCAAGTGGGGATGTAATTAAATTACCTCAGTTATCTCAGAGTTTAAATTGGTTTTGAATGGCCAATAATAAAAATGTAATTTAAGAATGAATTATTACAATACTTAAGACTAACTTGTAAGGCTAACTTGCTTCTTGTCTTGACTGCCTGTTCTCAACTACCCAGTAGCTGCTTCCCAAATCACCACACAGAAGCTTATATTAATTATAAATGCCCAGCCAATAGCTCAGGCTTCTTACTACCTCTTACATTTTAAGTTAACCCACGTTTATGATCTGTCATGTGGTGGTACCTTTATTAGCATAGCATGTTTCTCTCCTATTAGCATGTTTCTCTCCTGTTCCCCCTGCGTCTGGCTGAGGACTCCTGACTCTGCCCTTCTCCTTTTCAATCATCCTTAGTTTGGTCACCCTGTCTATACTTCCTTCCTGGCTACTGGTCAGTCATTGTTTTATTAAACCAGTTTGAGTGACAAATCTTTACAGTGTAGAAGAGGATTATTCCACAGAACTAGCTAGACAGTTTGCTTTAAAAAAATTATTTTTAATTTTATTTATGTGTGTATGTTTGTGTGCCCATGCATGTATAGGCATGTGCGTTTATGTACAGGTGCCCAGGAAGCCAGAGACATAAGATCCTCATGGATGGGTGCTGGAAACCAAACTCAAGTCCTCTTCAGGAGTAGTACATTCTCTTAACCACTGAAGCATATCTTCAGTCCCAGATATGTTACGCTTAAAAAAAAAACTCTTTGATGTTGCAAACTACAAGTTCTTTACCTCTCATTTCTGTTCATACTGTTATATTCTAGGCATTGCTGTTGCTTAAAGGTGCACTTTGTTTGGAAACTGTTATTTCTATAAACAGACAACCCCCCCAAAAAAAGTTTTGCTTCAGATTTAAGTTTTCCATTCAAATTGTAATGCATCTACTAGTTTGTAACTTGAAAAGGACCTTACTTCCAAGAAAAAAAAGAATTTAGCCACTTACCTCTATCTGGCTTTTAAGTATAGTTTCTGCTACTTCCTTGTCAGAGCTCTGTTTTGGTGATGGTCAGTTAGATAATAAGATTATAGACTATTTAACTAGGTGAGTTAGGTTTTGAATCAGAGCATTTTAATATCCTGTGGTAATTAGTCTGTACTTACCAAGAGTTGTGTATTCTCTTTCCTACTAGGAAGTGTTAGTGACTGAGAATTTGAAAGTTGGATTTCATGAGCTCTGGCAGTTTGCTGGGTGAAAGGACTAAAGTCCAGTGTAGAGAATAAGACAAGAATGGGGAAAATGAGAGATGATTTTGAGCATTAGGGGTGATGATGGTGTCTGTGCTTACTCTTCTGCTGCTTGCTCCCCTTTGCTATCTAGAAAGGATGTTTTGTCCTATGTGTAAGTCAGCAACAGTACTTACCGACTAGATGAATAGATTTGTGTCGGGATGTGTGTGTGGTATTATTTATTTTTGTTTATTTGTTGTGTTTATACCAGGGAAAATAAAAAATTTTTACGTGAAGTTAGACCGAAAGAATCTAAGGTCAATAAAAATGCTCTAACATTCTCTTCATGTTTGAAGACTTTATCATCCCATATTTCAGAAATTCCCAACTGGGTGTTTGCAACAGAATCGTCTATGGATATAACATCTAATCCAGAAAGGTTGAGTTAGTATCTCCTCATTAGTTGGATTTCAGACAGTATTCAATGTGGTTTTAATATGTTCACTTCCTAGGAAAGAATCCGTTTTCTCTCTGATGTTAGATTTTGAAAATTCTTAATTTTTCTGAAGATGTTTTGTATATCTTTAGAAAAATTATGTTAAAATTAAAACAGGCTGAGAGAAGAATGATAGCATTAATGGTTTATAATCAATCAAGCATAATTTGTTCTTACAAATAAAAGTTCATACAAAATCACAACTTACCTCAAAGGGTAAATAAAATTGGCAGACCACATATAAAACAAGGAGGATATTAGTTATTCCTGTTAGTCCTTTGTCTTAGCTTTGAAAAATTATTTTTTTCTAATCTCTTGCTATTTAATTTTTCTAATATCTTATTTATCCAGTCTTATTTTCCAAAGAGACCATTTTCTTCTAGACAGCTATTTTTTTTCCCTGTTCATTTTTATCTCCATTGTTCAGTTTGCATCTAGCAGAGTTTATCAGGGCAAACATTACTGGGCATTTGGATTGGATGTAACTTTTAAATACTTCTTTTGGTCCAAAGAATTTATGTACATTGCTTGGAAATATTCTGGAGAAGATAAACATTAATAGTTTTAATTTAAATATGTTTTCTTGTAGCAGAAAAAGAAAACTAAGACCTTCAATCCACCAACACGTAGAAATTGGGAAAGTAATTACTTTGGGATGCCCCTCCAGGATCTGGTTACAGCGGAGAAGCCTATACCACTATTTGTTGAAAAATGTGTGGAGTTTATTGAAGACACAGGTAGGCTAAAAGAATCAATAAATGGGATTTGATTTATGCTTACATTTTTGCTGCAGTAACAGTTTGTTGAATGTTTGTGATATGTTAAAGCATAGTTGAGCCTTATAGTTCCCATTAGTGTCATCTTAGTCACCCTCAAGGTAGTCTGATACTTATTTATTGTTGATCAGTAGTGATTTTGAAGATCTTTTTGAACATAATAAATATGTTGAAAGTTAAAATGTTAAGCTTAACCTAATTCTGTAATTTATAACAGCTTCATTAGTATAATATTAGGAGATTACATTTATGATTTTTAAAAATATTTTCAACCTAATACTATTTATATTGTGTATTTTGCACAAGGATAATTTTCTTTTAAATTAAAGCTATAAGTATAAATTTATAAATGACAGTTCATTATGTGTGTGATTTCACTATTTATTCAGCAGTCCTAACTTGATGTTATCTTATGTGATTTAAGGAATATATAGATATCTTTACAGTTCTAAAAACAAGTTTGCATTCATTTTTTTTCTGTAATATAGATCATTAAAACTGAAAAATGAGAGTTGGACTAGTAAGAGTTGGGAAATAGATTTGAAGAAAAATGTGCTTTGAGTGTATTTTATTTACTGTTTTTGAGACAGAGTCTTACTTTGTAGCTATGGAACTGTGTAGACCAGTCTTCAACTCACACAGAAATTCTGCTGCCTCTACCTCCTGAGTGCTAAGATTAAAGGCATTTGCCAACATGCTTGACCATTGAGCATATTTTTAAATGAATACAAGTGATTGAATGAGCTAAAATTATAAGAAAAGATTAAAAACACAAGCTACATGTTTAGCCTTATTTGCTTGTAGTGCTTTTTCCTATATATATATATATATATATATGCTTTTTATGCTAGTAAAGCTATGTCTTATCTAAATAATCATGCTTAGTTTTGCTCATGGATGCCCTACCCTTTAGTACAATTATCACTTTATTTGTGTATGTACTGATTTGTCTATTTGATGAGGAATGGTGACTTCTGGTTTTAGTAAGGGTTAGAATATGGTAAAATACTAAAATTCACTAATCATGATTGAAATAATATGTCTTCTTTCAGTTAATATATGTTAATTTTTAGAGTCTGCATTTGATGTGAATTGTTTTTTCTTTCCTTCAACAAAGACTTAAGAAATGAGTTTTGGACAAATTTCATGTCTGACTTTAAGACAGGAAAAATGAATGCAAAGATTTTTCTAATACTAGCTCTCTGCTTTGGACTTAACTGGCTTCTCATTAATATCCGAGTCTTCTATTAGGTTCCATTGGTCCTCCTGTCTGTTTTTATGCCAATACCAGGCTGGTTTTAGTACTGTAGCTCTGTAGTAGAGTTTGAAGTCAGGGATTGTGATGCCTCCAGAGGTTCTTTGATTGTACAGGATTGTTTTGGTTCTTCTGGGTTTTTTGCTTTTCCATATGAAGTTGAGTACTGTTCTTTCAAGGTCTTTG
>LOJH01029263.1:2370-12582 GCA_001685095.1 Ellobius talpinus | reverse complement strand
TCAAACCTTTCAAAGACTACAGAATATAGCATTTAAAATGTTTTAAGAACTTAGACTTTTTATGACAATGACACACATCCTCTCCTGGCAGCATCAATGGTTTTAAGAGGAATATGGGCATTGAAGAGGCTCTTTATGTATTTTGCTAGCCATTTGGGCAAGAAACTGTTCTTGCCTGGACTGCTTGATACTATACTGTGTGAACTAGACATGCAGTGCCCACAGAGAAATGACTGCTGAACTTGCCTAAAAGTGAGCTCCTGCTTCATGAAAGAGTCTTCTAGACATTCTGCAGGGCACGGAAAAATGTGACTGAAAAACTGCCAATATAGGCAGAACTGTCTTTGAAATTTCCTGCTTTGTGGAAAAATCTGCTGGATACTATGGGCCTGTAGCCTGAAGATGGTTGCTTCAGTGTTATAGAAGACATTTGGGTGACTCTCCAGGCAGCGAGATGTCTCTTCAATTCTAGAGTTTTGGAAGTTGCTTACAATGAACTTCCTGTTAACTTTGGTAATATTATATCCTTCTGGAGTCTTTAATGGAGTTGAAGAATAGATTTTCTTAGTTATGATGAAAGATAAAGTAGATACTAATGTTGTAACTGTAATTCTTGCTTAATACCTTACTTATTATATATGCAATTTTACTATGTTAAAGTTAAAACTGTTAAGCACTTTCTCTTAGACGAACTTCTCCACCAACATAAATAATTAAACTGAATTAAAGCATGTCAATGTTTAATAGATTACCTTACTCCCAGGTGGCTCCAGGGAAACATGGAGAGGGGAAGACCACGTGAAACCAGGAGACCACGTGTTCATTCTCTGGGGGGCAGTTTAAATAGCCTGTGTGAATGGCCCTGACTTTCCCTGGGGAGGGGTCTCCATTTGGCAGGCTTTCTTGACCCTCCCTGGAGAGGGGTCACTATTTGGCGGGCTTTAGACTGAGGCAACTCCCAGAGGGAGCTTATGCCAGGAGCTGGGGTGAAGCCCTCCAGGCAAACAATCCAGATTTTTTGTATAAATGGGGTGTTACAGAGCTGAGGTGAAGTTTTCAACCAAACAAAAACCTTCTTTTTTATTTAAACAGAAAATGGGAAGTGGCACGGGAAATCTTTCTGTATATGTGTTGCTTTTATTGGTTAATGAATAAAGGAGGCAGAGTGAGGAGATACCATGTAGCTGCCAGAGGAGAAAGACACAAGCCACCAGCTGGAACCTTGCTGGTAGGCTAATCTCATGGTAAAATATAAAATAATAGAAATGGGTTCATTTAAGAGATAAGAGTGAGCTAGAAATATGCATAAGGCCAAGCAGTGTTGTAATTAATACAGTTTCTGTGTGATTATTTTGGTTCTGGGCAGCTGAGAACAAACAAGTGGCCTCCTACAACAGCTTACAACAGGAATTCCACTGGTACTTTCCTTACGTTCTTGCCCCATGTCTGAATGTCTGTAGTTAAGAACCACTGTCATAGTCACAGTTTCTGACTCCAACATTTCTACACCCCTCTTGTGGAAGTGCCTGGTCTTTGTTCTGTGCTCAGTGATGCTGTCTAGGCAGTCCTTGTGGTGCTCTGAGCAACCTTTTCAATGGGACATTTATAAGGCCTCACAAACTGAAAGTTTCAGAGGCTTAGGGAGACTGGAGACTAATTTGGGATTCTAGGATAGAGCACAGAAGAAATAATGTCATCTGAGTCTTTTCAGAAAGGCATGGAAGCCTGAAAATGTCCTGGCCCAGTTCTTCAGGGTTCTTAGTATGAACCCAGGAACAGTTAACTTATTTAGTTCTCCAGATTGGAGCTTGGATGTTAGACTTGATGAGAATCTAGAAGTTAGACAAAAAGTTGTCTGAGATTGGGTGAATGCCTCTGAAAGGTCTATGAAGAAATTGATGAGGTTAGTCATTTCTGCAAACACAGGGGCTTTGCAACTTCTGATGGAGCAGGATGAACTGATTTAGGGGAAGGAGCTGTGTGAAGGGCATGCAGGACTCTGCAGGGAGCAAACAGACAGGGTCTCTATCAGCTTTTGTGAATTGACTTTTTATAACTTACTTAACACCCCAGTGCCTCATTTTTCACTACCAAAATTAGTATTAATCTGGTGTAGAATTCATTAGAAGCACAATAAGCAAATCAGTGAGATGGCTTTCTCTCTCTCCCTCTCTCTCACACACACACACACACACACACACACACATTGACCAAAGCCTTAAACAAAAAATATTGCTTAATTTTCATATTGTGTGATTCCTTAGTATCTCAGAGATGAATCCTTGGGTGAGTCCTTCCAAACCAATGTTCATCTTAACTGAAGTCCCAATAAATGCCAGTGACTCCTGGTCTCAATGCTTAATATATACAAAAGACACAGACACTTTTCAGCTTTTTTAAGAACAGAGATGCTCAACAGGGGAGTACCAATTGCCTATACCATTTTATTCTAGATACAAAAAAGAATAGTGGCTGTAGGTATTATGCAAGGAGGATTCTTATTAAATAAAGTTTAAGGAAAATAATGCATATTTCACAAGACAGTTGCTACCAAAATTGGATTACACTGTGTGCCCCAAATCAGGTTCGGACACCCACACTCAATAAACCAATTAAAAGAGCCAATTTCCCAAAAAGTGGAAGGCAGAAAGAGAAGATTTATTTAATGTGTTCACACTGGGAGAGTGACAAAGGGATCCAGCAAATTTGTCTGTCTTATCAATGTGGCCAGGCTAAATGTTACATGGGGGCTGGGGATCTGAACTCATGCTGTCATGCATGCACAGCAGACACATTACCAACTGAGCCATTTCCCTGGCCCCCTTTTAAGCTCTATTGTACTCTGAAGGTATAGAACTCCAGTTCATAATACTAAGTCATGAGTTTTCTTTTTGTTGCCCAGATTCGTTTTCCCACTTCTCTGCCTATTTTAGAACCAGGACTCCTATTGCATAGGAGAAAAAAAAAATACTGTCCTGTTTCTGGTTCAAAACATTTTAGATCCCAGAATATAGGAGCCAGGGAGCTACCAAAGGGGGCTTAAGTCCCACTAGGAGTAAGCTGGGGCAATACAGAGAAACCCTGCTCAGAGAAGAGGGTGGAAATATACTTGCCTTCAGGTTTAGAATTCCTACTTATTGTTTTCCCTAGGTTCTGGTAGATACAACCTAAAAAGCAATCAATAGTTCTGAGTGCAAGGAGGGATGGAGATGCTGGTGGCAAAGCGCTCACCTGATGAGTTCTCCTAAGAGCTTACCTTTCTGCTTGGATGTTATAAAGAAGGGCTCACTTTGTGCTATATACTCACTGGTTTTCACTGAGACCTGACATAAATTTTGGAACTTTCTCATTATAACTATCTCTAGTCATAATATTTAATACTCATCAGGAAAGCAGGGACTCACTGGTTTAATGACAAAACAGGTAAAAAATAAATATTCTATTAAGAGCAGAAGTATTAGAAAGAATTCATTTGTAATGAACAAATATATAATAAGGCAAAACTTACCACACGATCTATGAAATAGATTCTCATTCATCAACATTTTTCTCCTCATAATAAAAACAACACCCGGCACACATCTTGAGAATTCAAAGTAGACCTGGGATAGCGGTGAGGTAACCTTTTGCCCTGGCGTTTTCCAGCTTGAAGGGAATACAACAGGAAGATCTGTTAAGGTGCACGACCATTCTTCTACCATGCTTAGACAGCATCACCAAGCGCCATCTAGCGCTGGTGTAGGGAGCAAGTGCTTAAAGCCTCATGCTGAGAGAGTCAGGGTGTTCTTTGACAGGCCATACATTAGGTGATTCTGATCACAGTGGCACAACTGGCAAGAGGGCTGTTAAAATGTGAGAAGGGAGTCTTCTATTTGGTGTGACTGTGGTCCAGAAGGGTATCCAGTCTCCTCAGCTTCTTCCTTGTTCTCCCTGTAGGGTAAAAGGGACAACAGGAGCAGAAAACCAACCAATCACAGAGCACCTTGACTTTGAACCCAGAGCCGGTGAAAGAAACATGCCCTGGTCCTAAGATTAGAATAAAAAAGCTAAAAAGGACCAGTGAAAGAAACACAGTCCGGCCATGAAGTCAGAGCCTTCTCTGCCCCTTACCAACTAAACTGACCAATCCCTGAGAGTGGAAAAACTAACTGATCTCCTTTTTTTTTCCCCTGGGAAAACTCTGCCCCTAAGAAATCCTATATAAGCTTCTCTGCCCTTCAGTAAAAGGCCATCATTTATCCCTCCCTGGCAGAGGCTGCTACTCTCCCGGACTCCTCTTTCTCAAGAGTCTTGGGTGATGATCTTCATTCGCCAGGGCAGAATAGAAGAACCTGACTAGGACTGAGCAGGAAAACCTTGCTGAGACGTTCTCTAAGCGGAGAGCAGAAAAAATTACTTTCCCCGGGAGCAGGAGGAGGACTACCACACTTCTGCAGGAACTTCCCCTTCAGCAGAGTGTTAGCAAACAAAGTAACACCTTGGACCAGAGAAGAAGCTGATAGCTCTGCTAGGATGTTTCCTTAAAGGGAACAGAGCAGAGTTCAGCTGTAGCAGCTCTACTGCAGATGAGCAGGATTGTTATTCCCTACCGGGAGACCATCTCCCACCGCGCCCCAGCTTCAGATAGCCTTGCTTCCCGACAGTCAGGACACCTTTCCTCCAGGGCTGAGCTGTCCTATTGCAGCTCTATCCTCCAGGGCTGAGCTATCCTATTGTGGTTCTACCCCTCCAGAGCTGTCCTATTGTGGCTGTACCAAGTATAGCCTGGCTTCGCAGTAAGTCAGGATAGCTCTGCAACTCCACAGCTGATCGCATAAGTGCATGGCAGTGGGGTTCTAGAGAATATTTTTTAGCAGAAAAATCATGAAGTTTAGTTCCAAGGGACCAGGAAGTATTGGAGGGAGTAGTTAATAGGAATGACCCTGTACAGGTGTTTATGTGCTCCAGTTTAGCAATGGGTTGCACATAATACAGAGGGTTTGTTAATTTACAGATATTCCATTTCCCAGTCTCAGGCTCACAGCAGTTGGTACTGCTGGGTAAATTTTGAGGGGTACTTCAAACACTTGAAAATTTGACTAATATGGGCTGGAACTTGTACTATGCTTATTAATCCAATTGATTGGCTGTTAAAATGTCAACATTTTCTATCAGATTTTTAGAAGACCCTAAATTTTGTTTAAAATATCAAAAATGTTCAGCATATAAATCCTAATTACTTGGCATAATATGAAGCATAAAATATCAACTCATTTATAAAAAGGACAATTAATGCCCATAAAAGGACAGTTAATAGAAAACTGTCTATGGCACAGATGCTTGGCTGTCAGATGAAGGCTTTAAAACATCTAATGTAAAGATTCAAACAAACCATTAAGATAAAAACAAAACAAAACACAGAAAGATGTTCAGGAGAACCAAATGGAGATTCTGTAACTGAAAGCACACAATAGTTCAAATTTAAAAGTCAATGGGCAAATTCAATAGCAGAGTGAAGATGGCAAAGTGAAGAGATAATGAATTTGAAACTGAGCCAAAGAAACAATCTAGTCTAAACAGCAGAGGAGAAACAAAATGAAGAGCACCAGAGACCTGTGGTACACTAGTGCAGGTCCGTAGCTTATGTCGTCAGTTTCAGAAAGAGGCAGCAAATGAGAAATGCAAGGAACACTTGAAGAAGTCAAGACTGAAACCTTTGACTTCGAGTGGATGATGTCAGCACATAGAGAGATGCCATTGCACACCGCCATGGAAACTAAAGCCAAAGAAACAGCTTGGACGCAGCCAGAGAAACTAATGAATTACCAAAAGGAAAATATAGATTCAAATGACTGCACATGTGAGGCCTGAAGGAAACCGTGAGCTGCCTTCAGAGTTCATAATGGAACCGATGGTGACAGCAGCCACTAGGAATCCTGTCAACTGCATCGCCAGTCTTCTTGTGAAGTCTACGAGTTTAAGGTCTCCCCCACCCTTAATTTTGGCTGCTAGGATAATTTTATTCAACCATTTTGTTACCCAAACATAGTTAAAACTTCTTTGGGATAGCTATAGTTTATTCTACGGACGCACTAGGCAAACACTTCATTTATAAGGGACTAACAGTGTATTTCCATACTTTCGTTTTTAAAAAAAGATAGAAAATATTTAAATGCGCACGCACATGAGCGCACACGAGAGAGAGAGATGATGATGATGATGATGATGATGATGATGATGATGATGATGATGATGATGATGATGCTGATAGACATGAAGTGATTGGTCCAAAGCCACATGTGAAAATCCTCACAAAGCCAGAGCTAGAACGCGGGTTTCTGAATCCTGTTCCGGGGTGGATCATACAGGGTTTGAGACTCAGACAAAACTTAGTATTTGCTTGTAACAGCTAAGGGGTCAATGAAATGAAAACACTTGCTCTTATTTCCAGCTGGAAATTCAAGCTGGAGAGCTTGGCTTTCCAATATAACCTCCCTGTCTCAGCTGTTCAATGACGGTCCCCCTGCTGGGGTCTCATCCTCTCTGCTCTCTCACATCCTGCTGCAGCTGTAATACCGGACTCACGCGGAGCAGCCCCACGGAAGCTGTGTTCTCTACTAGCTCAGCAGTTCTCTTGACTGTTAAACTCTTTTTTGTTTTTGCCAGAAACTGAATCCTCTCCTCTGTTGTGGCCAGAAAGAACTACGCTAACCAGTGCCCTCTTTAGCCCTTGGGCCTGCATTAAGATGCGTCAGTAGATGGCGCTAGTGACCAACCTAATGAGGAAAGGTATAATCATCAATGTGGAGTCGTCCCCCCGCCCCTCCCCCAGCAGCAGCAGTAGCTTTTCACACTGGTCCCCACAGAAGCTCTAGCACCACCAGCCATACCCCCTCCTTGAGAACCCTGCAGATCTCCCCTCAGAAGTTCTGCTCCTCCCAAACCACAGCTTCGCCTTCGTTCTCCAAGCTTGGGTCTAACGCCTTCCTGCCCACAGCCAGTTTGGCTCTTACTAGTGAGCTCTTGCAACTGAAGATAGCTCGCTTGCCCTAGAACAATGATACATCACAGGCATGTTTGTAGGTACCCAGTGGCTGGCAGAGGCACATACAGAAAATGGTGATGCTAAAAATTACCATGAAATGCCATCTGGTATCTTTCTCTACCTTGATTGTGATCGCTTCTTTACTACTGTAAATATACGTTGAAAATTTTCTTCCAATATTTTTAAAGTGACAATGACGGGAAATGTCTTTTCGTATAAAAAGTACTTGAAGTTGGATATTGTTTCAAGTAGTGTTCAAGGGAGGTACCTCTGGCTCATCATCCCTTCCATTCACCTAGAGTGGGGTGCTCTACAGACCCAGCGCCAGGAGTTCAGTGTGCCCTCTGCTGGGCAGAATAGAATGACCGTGTAAGTCACCAGGACTAAGTGTGGATACACAGAGCTATCACTGAGAAAGAGCTTTGGGAAGGTTGCCTTCTGGAGACTGCAGCTGGCCCCAGCTGCAGAGTCACACTGTTAGGAGGTCGCCAAGCTTTCTGCTTTCCACGTTCTGTCATCCAGTCCAGTGCTGACAAGAAGACCCAGATGTCCCGAAGGCCTTGGTGTTTGGCCAACCCGGATACTTAGCTTGTTTCTAAGTCTTCCTCTACTTCATGTTACAATCAAACGCTGGTTTCCTATTCATAAATGTCATTCCCTCTTAACTCCTTCTTGTGAGTTTTAAGATAAATTCTCTGTATTGTAAAGAAATTGCAAAAAATCATCTTGCTGCTAGATTAACATAGCCACTCAAATAAGCCCTTGCCAAGATGTGCAGTCTACACATCTCTGTGAATTTCGATAGTTAGAATAGCCATTCTGAAGCTGTGCTCTTTGTGATTTTGCATGTCCCTCTGAGGTCAGGACTGCTGAAGTGCGCTCTTCACAAGAGGGAACAGGACCTGAGTTAGCAGTGACTGAGCTGCTGAGAGGCACTGATAGCTCGGCAGGCAGCTCTGCGTCTCTCTACTGTGCTGCGCAGTTGCTCTCAGGTTTTTGAGATAGGCTACAGGTTGAGGCATGCTGGGATGTATCTATTTGCAAATGCGTGAGTCTAAGGAATGACACATACCCATTTAATGAAATTTCCCCTCTTTGGGATCAACAGTTGGGTAAAATGCTTGAAATGAAGGTTGAGACCCTTGTTGGTGTGAAGTTCTCAGGTGGTCACTGGCTCCCTTTAAGGCTGCTGAGTATGGCTAAGGTCAGCTCCGACTCGTTACCTTGCACACATAGCTTGTCTTCTCCATGTTTGATATGATTTCTAGGATTGTGTCCTGCCACATGGACTATGTCCTCAGTGGGATCACTGACAAAGATATTTCTCCTAAACCACTGGTATCTAACCTAGCAAAAGAGAATAAAGGGTGGGCAGTGCTCTAGTCCATTATGGACCCTTCCCTCCTTCAACACTTGCATTCTTTGCCCAGTCACCATGAGTCGGGAGAGCAGAAGAGCAACAGGCTGAGTGGGGATGTCAGCAGAGAAGAGGGAAATAAATGGGGGCACTGCGGGAAACTGAGCTGTGGGAGTCTCAAATTCAGACGAAGAGGTGACGGAGTGAAGATGATAAATTGGGAGTCTGATGGATGTAGCATCTCATTAAAGCCAGTTTCCCTCACCACCATGACTTCTAAGAAAAAAAAATCAAACTATTGTTACCTTAAACTGCTAGTCCCACCCTGCCTACAACTGTTAAAGTGACAGGCATGCACCAACACTAACACATTCTAGGAGTCAAGTCCAGGAGTCTGAACAAGCTAAACGAGCAGTCCACCAACTATATTACAATCCTGGCTCTCAATGTGTTTTTTTTTTCAGTATTTCCATGTCTCTTTTTGAATTCTTGTCTTATATTTCATCCAGCTGTTTGTTTGTATTCTTTTTAAAATCCCTTCAGGAGTTTATCTGCATTCTTTTTTACTTCACAAAGCACTCCTAGAACCTTTCTTTTTTGTTTTAATTTTTTTTAAAAAACTGTCTTTTCTCATTTTACATGCCAAATCATTTTCCCACTCCCTCCCCTCCTCCTGCTCCCTCCACCTCTACCCCCTCCCATCTCTTATCCACTCCTTAGAGAGGGAAAGGCTTCCCATGGGGAATCAACAAAATTTAGCACATTGCTTTGAGGCAGGACCACCACTATATGTAGGCTGAACGAGGTATCCTTCCAGAGAGAATGGGCTCCAAAAAGCCAGAACAAACAGTAGGGATAAATCCTGGTCTCACTGCCAGTGGTCTCAGTCTACCCCCAGCATTCAACTGTCACCTACATTCAGAGGGCCTAGTTTGGTCCTATGATGGTTCCCTCACTGTCCAAATGGAGTTAGAAGGCTTTCATTAGCTTAGGCAAGCTCTTTCAGTGGGTGTCCCCATGATGGTCTTGACCTCTTTGCTCATATTCTCACTTCCCCCTCTCTTCAATTGGACTCTGGGAGCTCTGCCCAGTGCTGCGCTGTGGTTCTTTATTGCTTCCATCAGTTGCTGGATGTAGGTCCTAGAACCATTCTTTAAAATTCCTCTTCTCGGATTTCCTACTCATTCTCACTGATAGTCAATACTGTGGAGTTGGTATTTGGTTTTTCATTTTTTTTAATGTTGCTACATTGAGATTTACACCCCTGGGGTAATTATATTGATTGGATTTTCTGTCAGAAGAATCCTTTGAACTGAAGCATTTGCAACAGTCAAGTGGAGCTAGGTTATGGTAAAGTAGAAATACACAGCAAATTCCTCAGTCCTTGTGCTCAGGATGCCTGGAATGGCCTGTGTGTTTCTTCTGAAACAGAAGACTAACTGCAGAAGTGAAGGTATAGACGTCATGTCAGCCAGTTAAAAAGCAGTGGCCTCCTTAAAGTCAATAGCTATTGGGTTCCACAAGGGTAAGATGAGACGGTGTACACTAGGGTATTTGGTACTAAAATTAGGACTGCGAGGGAAGTGGGCAGGGTAAAGACAGGGGTTACTATTAGATTAATTGAGGAAAAAGCATGATGGGGAAAACATCTGTAAGGGGACTTAGGGAAACTATTGGGAGCCACAGAGTTTAAGATCATCCAAATTTTGAAAGGTTGTGGCTACAATGTGTAAAGGAGAGGGGCAGGGAAATCAGTAGGTGAGAAGAGATGGGAGTGAGAGGGAAAGTGCATGGGCTGTGTGCATGGACTGTGTGTAGGAACTGTGTGCAC
>LOJH01029262.1:2718-17480 GCA_001685095.1 Ellobius talpinus | reverse complement strand
GGGGAGGAGCCGAAGGGAGGGGCATCTGCTGCGGGCCACCGTTCAGGTGCGTTCCAGCATGGCTTCCGCCTCCTCCGGACACGGAGCCGGCTTGTTGCGTTTTCTGCGGCTGGTCGGGCAGCTCAAGGTGAGCGAACGGGCGCGGCCTGGCCGGGATGCGGCGGTTCAGGCTCAGTCTCCGTCCCCACGCAGCCTCCCCTCTCTCAGCCCCGCGGTGCGCGGCCTGGGTGTGCTGGGAAGGAACTGGCGGGGACCAAGCTGCAGGCCGAGGCTGGACCCGGGACTTCTGCACGCTCCGGGCCCAGCACCCCCAGTTCTGGTCCCGGCGCCCATTACCCTTGCAGCCGAGCCCTGCACGTGAGCAGTGGAGATCTTCCCCTGTCGCAGTGACTTCCGAAAACGACCATTTCTGTAATACAGTTTCAGCGTGTATCAGGCCTCGCCTGTCAGAGCTTGGGCCCAGTCCCCTAAGTTCCCAGATCACCAGTTCCCTGGAACTGTGACAAACTGTGACTACTATTCGTGAAATTGTTTAGAAGCATAGAACTCCCAGGGAAAGTGCAGACTCGCATGATCACATCATGTTCCAAATAAAAGTCTTGACCGTGGCAGAAATTCCTCTATTCCTTCTGTCGGATCTGGGCACCCTGTCACATGTTTATGTATAAAACATGCTACTGTTTCCTTCTGTGAAATGGGTTTTTGGATAGCAAAAATCTACTGCTCTTGTAGTTAGGTAAAATAACAAGGCCAAGCCCCGTGTTTTTCCTAATTACGAAGTACTTGTTTTGAGAAGAGGTTGGTAGCACAGCTGGCAGTCTGGAACTCGGGTCTCCACCTATTGAGCGCTGGGATCTCAGGTATGCACCACCAGGCTTACCACCAGTTTTGCCTTTCTCTCTAAAAACTTTGTATTGTCCCGTCGTTACCCTTCAGTAGCGCAGTGATGACTATTGAACTTTAGTACACGTGTGAGTTGCTTTTTGCTCACTCACTAGTTTGATTGATTTCAGATGTATGGCTCACTATGGTTCGTTTAAATAAAGCGTTTGTTGTTGTTGTTTTTCGAGACAGGGTTTCTCTGTGTAGCTTTGAAGCCTGTCCTGGCACTTGCTCTGTAGACCAGACTGGCCTCGAACTCCCAAGTATTGGAATTAAAGGTGTTTGCCACCACCCGGCCTTAAATAAAGCATTTTTTGAAAATAGATTTGAAACCATGACTTGGTTGACTCTGTGGTCATCCCCTGACATTTTCTTGAAGAGCATATATTGGTTGTGTGGTCCTTTCTAGTGGTGGTATTTGTTTAGTTCTTTATCTTCTCTATTAGAGAGTCCCGCGGACGGGCTGGGTGTACAGGAATGTGGAAAAGCCAGAGAGTGTGTCAGATCACATGTACCGGATGGCAGTTATGGCTATGGTGACCAGAGATGACAACCTGAACAAGGATCGGTAAGTTATTTGAAGGTCTCTGGACTCTTTGTGAGGATTGCTTCAGTTACAAACTACAGTAGGTTTTCTGTTGATAGAGTGTGTGCATTGGTGTCAGTGGAAATTAGTAAGAAATTGGGGCCTTGAAGGTGAGTATGTGTAAAATTGTGTCTTTGCATTCATATGTATTTTGCTTTTGGACTAGCTGCTTTTATGAATAGTGTTAGCCGTTTGCAAGGTCATGCTATTGAGGTTGGATGGCAACGACTACATAGATGCTCTAAAGAGGCACCCCTTTAGTTAGTCAGCAACCCTTTAAAATGCTTGGGGACCACAGGGCAAGAGTTTACACAGAAGACAGCAAATGAATTGCCCAGGCTCGCTGTGGCTTCAGTGAAAATCACAGAATAAGGTAGGGGAGGGAATTAGCCGGTTATTCTAATAGTGGGGAACTCTCCTGCTGTTGCTTGGTCTCCGTGGATGAGATGGCCACTGAGTTGAGTTCTTCCTGAAGCGTTGACACAAGCTGAGAAGTAGTAGAGGGCTACACACAGAGAAGCCACAATCAAAGCCCAGGTGGGGTGAAAGCCAAGTACTTTGGAAACACGGGAAACAGTCAAATTGACTATAGCAAAGTGATCCTGGAACCCTGGGTATTCCTGTTGCTCTGTAGATGGTGTTTCCGGAATGTAGAGGAGTTTGGGCATTTAAAAAAAGCCCAAAACAAAATAAAGTCAATTTGAGATGAACTCAGTCTGACATTTGAACTGGACTAGAAAGAAACTGGAGGCTTCAGGGTCTTTGTTAATCAGCAGGACTGAAAAACACTGTGCCCTTCCCCTCCTGGGGCATCTACTTCATTGCTTGCCTCTGTCATTCTGATGGTTATTATCATAGACTAATAATGGTAGCCATGTGTTAAATGACTAATATAGAGCAAGAACATGGTTTATGAAATAGAATTTTTGTATCTCCCCTATAAAGTATTCTTCCATACCCTTTCTCTGATGCTAGTCATCCAACTTAGGGCCTGGTGATTGGTAGACCAGTACTCTACAAGCTGTATCTCCCTGTTATCCATTTTACATGATAAAATGAAGGACAGCAAAAGGGAGCATTTAAGTAAGTAATCTGGTAAACTCCTGTAGCTAGTAAGGTTGGTAGCCAAATTCAAAGCCCTATCTGTTCAACTTCACCCATTACCCTATATATAGATCCTTTTGGCATTAGGACATTGGAGGAAATGCTCAATTCTAAATTTTTATAAAATGTCTCCTGGCTTTGTGGTTTGAAATTAGGAACTTCTTAAAGTGAGAATTATGAAATCAACCATTAAAAAAATTCAGTCTGCTCTATACTCTCAAGTATTGTGTTAAATATTCAAAAGCAATTTGATTCAGAACTAATGTGGGCTGGTAGAATATAATTACTTTAGAAAATATTGTATTACATTATTCTATGAGTGGGGAAGAAAGAAAAACACATTATTAAGTTTAAAAATAGTATAGGAAAGAAACTTGTAGTGGATGTAATTTTGTGTAATTATTCAACATTTCTTACCTGATCAGATGTATACGCCTAGCCCTGGTTCACGATATGGCAGAATGCATCGTTGGGGACATAGCACCAGCAGATAACATCCCCAAAGAAGAAAAGCATAGGCGAGAAGAGGTTGGTGCTCATCTGCAAAAGACCATGAGGAAAACCTGTCGCTGAAGTGAAGAGAATTCACTAGCCCTGTTGGAAAACAGGGAAGGTCAGAGAAGATGTGCTTAGAGTTTGAGGGCCAAGGTGTTGCCATGGAGCTCATCCGATGACAGACAACTAGCTGAGTCTATATAGAGTGTGGTACTTAACAGCTTAGGTTTGGTGGCAATAGTGAGGGAAGGTCTTCAAGAGAGCCTTGAAGTGTTACTCATACCATCTGTTTTCAGGAGGTAACAGACTTCTCAAGGCAAGGACTTCTTGGCCAGCAAATTGATTTTAGCTTATTCTCAGCATTGTTTTCTATAAGAATAGGGCTACATCCCTGCTCTAACCTGGTTTGACACAGGAACAAATAGTCATGATGGCTTCAATTCTTCAATTCATGGTTAGATGGCATGGCTTTCATTAGGGTAGTACCAACATCTGGGGTTTAAGTCTGTTTGTGGAAATTATTCCCTCCACACACACACACTTAAACTATTTGAAGAGATATTCTCTAAATCACAAATATATTTAGTATTATAATTACTACTTAGTAAATTTTAAGTTAGTCCTTTAGAGTCTAGAAATTTAAAAAGTAAAAGAAAACATTTGCATTCATAAAAATAAATGGCATTGATAAAATATTAAATGAAGGTCAGTGGTGAGCGCAGGGCTAAAAAGAAACTTTGTTGAGGCAGAGACAGAAAAACCCATGAAGAAGTCTCCCCTTTATCTCTTCCTCCTTCCTCCCTGTCCCTTGCTCTTTGTCCTCTAAAGCTGAAGGAGTGGATTTCAGTGCCACCATTACTGCAAACGACTTCTTGGAGGCCTCTGAGATTGGTTCTAAGTTATTTAGCAAGGACGCCTTTGCTGACACGGTTTAATAGCAAAGGTAGGTTTAAGTAACTGCTTTCCTAGCTGATGGAGACTAGAGCTAAGTAGCCAATAGGGCGTTTGCTCATCTAGAAGCAAGAAGAGCCCATAAAGAAATGGGCCAAATTTAGGTTCCAACCCACCCTAAAATATGGGCACCTTGGTGATCGTATAAGGCTATGTCATCCATCCCTCTTCTTCCCAAAGAACAGGTCCAAAATATAGCCTGCTCATCATGACAGAAGGAAATATTTCTCCATGTAGGTCTCGACTGTTGTGAAAAAGAATTATTAAGTTACTTGACAGAATGCGCACGGAATGAAAGCAAGCTGCTGAAATTCTCAGCTGTAGAAAAAAGTTGGTACTTGAGCCAGAGGATAACGGGTAATGAAGTGTCACCTGGGTAAAGAGGATGGAGAAAAAAAATCTCATTTCTGAAGCTGGCTGGAGGATGTTGGTTCCATTTCCGCGTAAGGATGGATGTAGAGTGGAAACCATGGCCTTAGACCGAGGTTCAGGCACGGGAAATGACAGAGAAGAGATACGCTGTTCCTCTGACTGCACGAGGATTTTCTCCACAGAAGAGCATGCCCGAAACTTCTGGAAAAGAACCACAGACACTGTCAAGGAACTGCAGCCACAGAGGGAGAAACCTGTAACTCTGCAGACCGGCTGGGTCCTGATTCCTGTCACCCTGAGGCGGGATCACAAGGTCCTGCTGTCTCCTTTCCTGCCACATTCTGGTTAGGAAAAAAGCATTTCTGGCCCCAGCTGTCCTTGTTGCTGCCCACTCCTGCTGATTCGGAGGAATAAATGTCAGAGGCAGAAGGACCAGGGAAACATCTTCAGGAACGTCAAGTTCTTGGCCGAGAAACCCGGGGCCTGGAGAGAGCTGGTGCGCCATTACATCTTCCTGCTGCCGATCTGGGTCTGGGCACGGGAAGATTGGAATTCCTTATCCAGATGGTGTTTATGAACAAGATTCAGCTCTCTGAGCTATGCATTAAGATAATTAAATGAAGGCTTCTTGGCCGCAGGAGAAACATGTATAATATGAACCAGAGGCATCATTTGCCCAGAAATTTCTTGACTGGCTGGCCAGGATTTAAGTTGAAGGGGGAGTGGGGGGCGGAGGGCACGACTTGGTGTACTGAAAGATGACTGTTATAGAGGATATTCGATATTAAGATGAAAGGCAGAATGGGGGCAGAGAAAACATAACTCGGAAAGGGGGCCAAAAGCAACCCTTGTGTCTAACCCCTTCCTCCACCACAATAACATGAACCTTTTATTATAACCCAAGCTCGCCAGTGTTGCCTTAACAGGCATCATGAGGATTAAGGGGCTGGACTTAGATGCTGATATAGAAGTAGCCAGCTATATGCCCTTTTGCAGAGAGACAAGCTTGTTCAAATACATTGCGGAGTCATTCTATTCCCGTATCTGTGAGGGACAAAGTGGCTACCGAACTGGGTGAAAGGAGAATAGGCCTTCCTTCATTATGGGAGTCTTTGGAAGGTCGAGAAAGTGAAAACTCAAAGTGAGTATGTATTGAGGACTCATATGCTGACTTGTAAGACTGTGTGTGCCCACGTTCAGACCATGCAACCCTCTTAGGAAGGTGCCACCTTGCAAATGAGGAAACTACAAGACAAAAGGGCTAAGTGGCCTAGTCCAGGATCTTCAGCTAGTGAATGCCAAGCCAAGGTTTAAGACCAGTCTGGATCTAGACTCTGAGTGAGCCACCACACCACTCAGCTGTGTCAGGGTTGGGAGGACATGCTTTGCCAGTGATTGCCAGGAAACGGATAAGAGAGACTTGTGGATTTGGTGAGAGCTGCTCCCAGTTCAGTGGAAGCAAATTCTTGGCATGGTTTGCTAGCAAAGGAAGAAGCTCAGGGCATTGTCTCCTAGTATTTATGACTGAATGATACAGAGAAAGTATAGAAGTGAGGTCTTGGCCCATGACGAGGATCTTCAGTGAGGTTGATAGCATTTTTTAAGGTGGACATGATTCTGTGATATAAGCCATCAAACAAGAAATATTAACTGAGAGCTCTCAAAAATGTAATTCTCAGCTAGTGTTACTGTGGGGGTCTTGTTTAGGCAGCCAAATCTTACAAGCCCTCACCTCTACAGGAAGAGCTATAGGCAATTAATAGCTGCTGGGGACAAGATCAGTCTTCTCCAGGGACAAGACCCCTGCTAGGTGGCCCAATCCCAACAGTCAGCTCTAAAACACACACACGCAAGCAACATTAGACGGACTCAACAGGCTGTATTTATATATATATATATATATATGTATACTCAACAGGCTGTATTTATATAGATGTATGTGTACAGCCATAATAATAATTGGAGAGGGAGTAGGGGAACGCCAGCGGTGTTGGGAGGGGGTGCAGAGGGTTAGAAGTGATGTAGTACTTATGTATGAAACCTTCAAAACATGGTAAAAAGAAAAGTACAATTCCCACTGTATAATAAGTTATATTGATATGTCTAGATACAGAAAATTCTCAATTTGAAGAGGAAAACAACATATTTGTTGTGTTTTGTTTTTCAAAGAACATGGTAATTTTGAAGAAGTTTTTTAATAAGTTAGTATTAAGATCTCCAAAAAGCTAATTCAGTCCTGGGAGGCATTTTGTTCTGCCACGTTCAGTGCTGGGCCAATCAGCTAAGAAGAGGCAGTAAAATAACTCCTGTTCAAAGCGAAGTGTTTAAGCATGTCCTCCAAGAAGATTGGACTTCCATATACAAGTTGTATACAAATGTTTTTGGAGGAAAAACTAAGCAAGAAATAAATGTATTTCTGGAATAGTATAGTCAAAAGTAATCTGTGTATGGAGACAATTTACAAAAATGTGTATTCTCAAGTATATTGCTGAGATTTACAATAAAGGAACAAGAAGTGCAAGTGTAAAATCCATTTTATGCTTCTCCATGGTGTGACATTCCAGCTGTATGACGGAGCAGTCTCCCTGGATGGTCATGCCACTTGTAAGAGCATATTACTAGTGCTGGCATGTACTGCTTGCTGTAGACATGGATGTATGCTATAAGATGTTTTTCCTTCCAATGCCGTACAAATATCCACACAAATGCCCATTTTCTTTACATCGCTTTTCTCCAACTCATTTTATTTTATATAAGACATTGCTATTACTGAAGTTGATGCTTATACCTTATTCTTTTCAAAGAGTTTGGCCTCTGGTTAACACTGGAGTAGAGTCAGGGCTAAACAGTATGAGATAGTGAAGGAGTTGAAGGCCATTGGGAATTTAGTTGACCTTAAAAATGTGCTATTTGGAAGAATACTAGGATGATTGAAGCCAAGGGAGAAACTGAGGACACCACGGGAGACTTAGAAGTGTTTACAAAGGACACCTCTTATTCTCTCATCCTCCTCTTTCTGGATTTTGGGTGCCTCTCAGGCTTCTTTTGGTAACAAAGGCATCTTTAGACTGCTGGATACATTGTGGAAAGGCTCAGTGTGGCCAGGCATGAATTGCAAGGACATCCCCTCAAATGGTTGCTGGGGACACAGTCACTCTGACCCCACTGGTCATTGTCCTGCTGTGGACACTATGTGGACAATCAGAGGATAGGACAGTGCCTTCATCTGGGCAGCCTCTTGAGGTTATAAGGAGGTCTGTGTTCAGCAGTGCATTCTGGGAATCTGTGTACCTCAAAAACTGGGACTTCTGCTATGTCAATGACAATGACTGACTTTTTATATGATGCTTTTAAGTTTTTGCAATAATGAAAATAACAGAAAATGGATATAGTACTTAAAAAAAACCTGGAACCTGTAAAGGCCTGCTTATTCTACTGGGGTTATTTTAAGGAATCTGAGTCTCTCCCCTGTTTGGCTTTTGTAGGCTAGATATTGACTGAGATGAAGGCGAATGTAATGGAATTAATGGCTTCATATTTCAGGAGGCTATGAAACAGATCACCCAGCTGCTGCCAGAGGACCTCAGGAAGGAGCTCTATGAACTCTGGGAAGTGAGTAGAGATACTAGACTTTTTTTTTTTTTTACTGTTACTGAATTTATATGGCTTATCCGTGCTTTAGTTGGAAAGGTTATACTAATGGTCTCTATACTGTTGTTTTGTCCCCCAGCTGCTACAGAAATCTCTCTGTGCTGACAGAAACTTTTCGTTGTCTTTGTTCCCGCTCTTCTTGCCACCGCAGCACCCGCTACGGCTCTTGGCGCACAGTGCTTGTATTTCCAACTTCTTTGTTCACAGCCGTGTACCCACACCTAATTCTTTTCTGTGTTCGCATTTATGTTCACATCATGCTCCTTTGTGTGTAGGTGCATGTGTGTATGTGTGAGTGGGGAGGCCAGAGGTCAACCTCAGCCGTCATTCCTTAGGTGTCCTCCACCTTGTTTTTGGGATAGGGTCTCCAACGGCCTCCAAACTCCAGGGATTCACATGACCCCCCTACCGCATCCACCCTGGGGTTGCAAGCATGTGCTACCTGGCTAGCTTTTTCATGTGGTCCTGGAGTTGAATTTAGGACCTCTTGCCTGCAAGGGAAACCGACTAAGCCGTCTACCCAGCCCCCATTTCTGATTCTTAAAATGTGAATGACACTCTTAAAACAAGGCAAATGACATCTGAGGGATGACAGCTGATGTCGTCCTCTGGACCCATGGCTTTGGGATAGTTCAGAACTGAGATTTAATCGCACCGTACCGAGTTGTAGATCTGAGACCTTGAATACTGTTCTTTTACTGAGTCTGTTGCCCATCTATAAAAGAACAAAGTGAAGCCGGGTGGTGGTGGCGATGCCTTTGATCCCAGCACTTGGGAGGCAGAGTCTACAAAGCAAGTTCCAGGACAGCCAGAGCTAGTATACAGAGAAACCCTTTCTTGGGGTGAGAAAAAAGAACAGAGTGAAATCAACGTGAAAGGCATAGGCTGGGCTCACCCAAGGGCTCACAAGGCTGAAAAGAAAGGGCAGGGAGGGTGAAAAAGCAGGACTAAATGTTTTCTGTCGTTTTTCTGTTTTCTACCGGTTCTTCTGTCCAGAGCACAATGCCTCTCCTTGATGGAGCCCCTCAGCTTGCCCTTAGCCCTTTCTTCATCCTTCCCAATGTCCTCTGTCAATTCTCCCGTACTGTCCAATCCCCTCATTCCCATCCAATCCCTCTCCTACACGTCTGCCCTCAGAATCACATTCCCTTGTCCGGGCTCCTACCCTTCTCTGCCTTTCCTGAAGATATCTTCCCACTACCTCCCATGCTAAATTAGATTGACACTTGGGAGGAAAATGGGACATGTCTAGGACTGGACCCTTGAACTTTCCCTAGACACCCATGGTCTGCAGCATCAGAGTTGGTAGTGCCCTGTCATCGCAGTGGTTTGACTCAAACATGGGGTGAAGTAAGTCTTTCCAGGCAGTGGGGTGTAGCACAGGGACCAGAGCCTCGAGCCTGAACACCTAACTAGCTACTTCATTCTAGTTTGTTTTTCTTCTAGGACACGAGAGTCCCAGAGGTCTACCTGCTCATCCACAACTAAGAAGCTCAACATGCTTAGAAAACTAGGTTTTAAAATCCTTAGTCTGATCTCTATTTATAAGCAGAATTGAACATCAACTACCATGGGCTTTCTGAGTCGCCATTCATCCCTAACCGTGTGAAAGTTAATTGCTTTAGCGGATAAGTAGGTTTGATGTCTGAGTGCCGCCTTAGGCTCCCTGCTAGAGGCAGGCAGTCTGTTGTATGTACTGCATGTGTTAGTGCTCTAAAATAAGGAATTGCTGGGGTCTGCTGAGACACCATGGACCTTTAGTAATTACCTCGTGAGGAGAATTCAGTCGGGCATGGTGTGCTTGGAGTCTAGCCTGGAGCTGCTGCAGAAAGTGTCTGTTACACTCTGCCAGGCTTTCTTTGGGGAATGTCTCAGCATATATTTCGTGTAGCATTAGAAGCGTGCTCCATTAGGTCGGGTAGCAGAGTAGCGTGAGGCTGCACATCATCCATGCGGAGAAAAAGAAGAGGCGTGAGTTTGTGAAGTGAACTCCATTATCTCTTAAGGACAAAACACTCCTGGAATTTGGGAAGCTTCATAAGAATCTGCCCGCCTTTGCCTCTTTTTGTTCTAAACGCAGTGGCAGCCTCTGTAGAATTATTTCCTTAGTCACCAGCAACGGACTGAAAGTTTTACTGCAAATTCTACAGGTTTAAAATCCTATCTTCCAAGTCAAGTATTGCAGTTACTTAGAATTTTTGACTGAGATATAAAACACCTGATAACTCCCAAGTAGGTAATAGTTCTTCCGTCTTGAACGTGTCATTGACAGACTAGGTGAGCTTATCAAAGAATACTGGTGTCCTTGGCATTCCCTGCCCATTCCGGTCCCACCCACCAGCTGCTGTGGTGGCATCCCTATTTGTCCGTATCTGTGTCCCAACTCCCTGGATTGGGGCTACATTACAACTCAGTCACTTCTGCAGAGACCCTGTTTCTATAGAAGTCACAGTCGTAGGTCACATTTAAGGTCCCAGGCAGACAGGGATTTTTCAGCACAGTAGGAGACACAGTAATTGATGCCTAGCCAATGATCGTTTATGGATTCTGGTATCCTACTGCTTGTCCACGTGCTTGTTCTCCTAGTTATTACCTATATAACTTAGGGCAATTTAATTTCTCCATGCCTGCATTTCTTCATCTGTGATATGGCAGTCTATAGACACGGGGATGAAAGTAATTAGTGTAAAATGTTTAGAACATTGTGCGTTCTCGCCCCTGTCTCTAATCCATACACCCTATCTTGTCTGCCTTCAGTTCTGATGTTCGTTTAGGAAATTGGTATAGGTAGGAATAGAGCTTAGGGTAATACTAGCTGCAAAGAAAATACCGGTAGGTTGATACTGAAGCATGGTCACCGCAGCTGTTCAGCATTATAAACACCTGCCAGTCCAGAGGTTTAAGGGGTTAGACATTCTGGATTATAATGTCTTTCACCATAAAGATAAAATTATGTTTCAGTAAACCAGGAGGAAGTGTGTCCATTTTGCTCGCATCTGAAAGCACCACAGGCAGCTGTGATTGTGGTTGTGCTGTGTTATGAGAACATCACAGACTGTCTACCTGCACTGCATTTTAGAGAATGACCTTGAATCCCAAAGCACACGTGGGTCCAGCGTGCCAGACTAAATGCCTAACCAACTGCCCATCCAGGCATTCTCTTCTGCCTGAAAATTTCTCTCAGTCCTGTCAGGAGTCTGTCAGTTGGAAACGCAGTTGGGTTAACATGTTCCCTTTTTACATGTGACTTCTCATCTGTCCTCACAGTAGAGTAGAACAGTGTCAGGCTTCTGGGACTCAGGAGCAAAATCCACCTGGAGGTCAGAGAAAGGAAGGTATGAAAGGCAGACTTCACAGATAGATCCTCCCTTGGAGCCAACATTCCCTACTTTCCCCCCTTCTCTGCTTTCAGGACCTAGGGCTGCCTTCTAGTCCTGTTGCTTAGGGAACCGTAGCCTGAGTCATTGGGTGATTTGCCTTTTCCAGTCCACCTGCAGGTGGCAGAGTGCTGTTTGGGATCCTCTCTCACCTTAGTGCCACATTCCTGAAGAGGCTCAGGCACCTCCCTCTCTGACTCTGGGTGTCCATTGATCCCTTCAACCACCTGCCTTGCTACGTCTCTCTCCATTTTATAGTGGATCGTCTCTTCTGTTCTTGTTTGTTTTTAATTACGGAAGTAGAGGCTGCATAGATGTGGACTTTCTTAGCTCTGTATGAGTTTGTAGGTCTATGTCTGTGTAACATTTTTTTGAAGCAGGTCTCCCCGTTTGCCACATTTTTCTACTTCCCTTCATGACTTGCCCATAGTCCCCAACTCTGTTCTTTGAAGCTCACTGCAGTGTGACTACTAGCCCCACCTGTCACTGCTTTTGCTGAAATCTCATGTGGCTTCTGTGAGGCTTACCCAGCAAGTCCTCTTTTGCCTCTATGCCATCTGGCACTTGGTGACATGCGGCTCATCCCTCGGGTCTCTGGTATATTCTTTCTTGGTTGTCTTTCATCCTTTCATTTATGTGTGAGTGTGTGTGTGTGTGTGTGTGTTTTAGAGGTGTGTGTTATAGAGGTGTGTGTATACCTGTCAGTACATTTGCAGAGGCCACAGGAGGATGCCATGTGTCCTGCTTTATTGCGCTCCACCTTATTTCCTTGAGACAGAATCTCTCCCTGACCTGGAGCTACACTGGCAGCCAGTAAGCCCCAGACTTCCTCCTGTCTCCACCCTGCTTTTTCCATTTTTACATGGCTTACTTTTCTTTATTTCTTTTAATCTCTTAACTATCTGTACTCTGTCTCTTCAAATACTTTACCCTTTTTAAGGCATTAGCTTTATTGTCTATATTCTTTTTCTTCTCTCTCCCAAGCCTACGTACAGTCATTCAACACTGTGATTACAGATGTGATACATTCAGCTGCAGCCATAATAGGCTTTTTACGTAAGATCTTCAGGGGTTCAAGTTCAGATCCTACTATGGGAGCAGCGAATACTCTTATCCCCGAGCCATCTCCTAGCCTCTCAGTCCTGGTTCTCTCTGTTCCTCTCTGGCAGTTTCTTTGGAGTTTCTGTACATGTTCCTCTTAGCCGTCTTCAAACCCTGTGCCCCCATCACAGCACTAGATGCATGGACGCCCTTCCTCTTCACAGCCCTGTAGGGCTTCACTCTTCACCTCTGACTTCTCTCTGTAGCCTCAGGAGCAGTCTCTCTCTAAAGCACCATACTCAAAATCAAGAGCCTAAGACCCAGGCCCCCTGCATATGCACAGGACCCCCAGCTTCTAAGGTCCATGACCATGCTCACTATTATTCTTTTCCCTTTTTGCTTTTAATAAAATCTTTTTATGTATGAAAAACAAATCATTCAAAGCCTTGAAAAACCAGTGGATAGCATAGTTAGTTGCTAGAAGGGTAACATCCCTATAACTTCCACCCAGATCCATACGTAGAACTTGGTCCTTCGCCCCAGAAACCTGTGTCTGTGTCTCATCCAAACGACATATCTTCTCTGCATGCCACCCCTGCCCGCTGTAGTAACCACCACCCTCATTTTCATAGAAATTGTTTGGATGCCATCTTCATCTTAGCATCATCCTTGGATGTTGTACTTCAATCTTGTGTATATTTTTTAAATTTAACATGTCCTCCAGATCTCCTTGAATCTAAAGTATCTCCCTTCATCCATTTCTTTTTCTTTCGAGTTATCTGTTGAGAATTTTTAACTACTGAGTCCAAAAGAGTTGCATACTCTTTGCTGAGGTCTTCTATGATTTAATACAGGTTGGCAGCTAATCCAACTTAGGCTGGATCCTTTGGACAACACAGTAGGGGGGTGTTGTGCCCATTCAAAAGGTACATGGACTCATGTGAGGAGAATTCTGAGTACCTGAGAGAAAACTCTAAGAAAATAAGACAAGAGTCATGTGGCTTCAGTTTCTTCAAAGCACAGAATTGTTCTTGGAATGTGTTTTCTGCCCCTCTCGGGTGTAGTGGAAGGAGGGAGTCTACTTAAGATCATTCATTACAGCTAGTTATTGTTATTTGTTCATAGGCCTCTGTGGGAAAGCATGGTTTGCCACATGTGGCCCATCCTTGTGATTGTACGCTTTACTCAGGTGACTCTTTTGAACCCTCAGAGTGCAAATTGTCCGAGACTAAAGTTGGCTATTATATGAGACTTTAGTCCGCCTCATTTCTCCCAGATCCTTCCTCTTCTAGAGCAGAGACAGTGTGTAATAACTGCTTTTTCTTTATGCTTGTATCCTCTCAACCTTGGAGGTTGCAGGAAGCTAGTATTCTAATGGTTTTTATTTTGCAGCTTGTATATTTTTGTGCTTGGCTCTCATTGACCCTTTGCTTGCAGTTCTTACAGGAAAGGTGAGGAAAATGTGATTGACTATGATGACCTTCCTTGACAGCAGAAATGGCCTTACATCAGCCTCATGCCTAGCACATGCCACCCAGACTGCTGACTTCTAGGACTTGTCAACTCCTCAGCAGTTTGCTTTTTTGAGTCTTGTCTGTAGTTGATTCTGCAGAAGGGCTTCTAGAGCAATGTTTCCTAACTTTTTACATTTTACTCAGCTTCTCTGTATTTTTTTGTAATCCATAAAATTCAGTTTCTCTGGATATAAAGTTCCGAGGTCACAGTTTCTTTTCCTGAATATATTTGAGTATATTTCTCTCATTTTTTTTCTAACTTAAAGCATTGCTGTCAACATCTAATCATCATTTTCTTATCGTTCTTTGTCAGATTCTATTTTTATATAGGAGTCCAAAGAATGTGTTTTCTGTCTGGTAATTTTCATTAGAATGTATCTTTTCATTGGTTATCCTGAGCTAATTTCCTTAGGTATTTAGCCTGTGCTTTCAACACACTTTAGGGCGAAAAAAAAGTAATTTCAAAGAAGTTTTATTGACGTCTAGTTTTTCTTTCTTTTTCTTTTCTACTACTCCTATATGATTCTGGTTTTTTTTCCAACTGCCACTGTTCATCAACTTCTCCGAAACCCTTTGTATCTTAATTTTTAAACCATTCATTTCAAAACTCCATTTTTTGTTTTTAATTCTCTTCGGCACACTTATCAGGCTCAGTTGCTCTTGGATTCCACATCATTTAGATTTCTTTCTAAAATAACCTTTATCTCTAATGTTTTTTTAGGTTGTTCTTTAATGTGACGGTGTGTGTGTGTGTGTGTGTGTGTGTGTGTGTGTGTGTGTGTGTGTGTG
>LOJH01029261.1:9719-24320 GCA_001685095.1 Ellobius talpinus | reverse complement strand
GTGTGTGTGTGTGTGTGTGTGAGAGAGAGAGAGAGAGAGAGAGAGAGAGCGCCTCGGTCTGTAGCTCACATGTCAGTGGTCAACAGCTAGAGGTACTCACATGTTACCAGAAGGATGTGTGTGTGTATATGACTCAGTCGGTGGCTTACATGTCAATGGCTGGCAGCTAGAGGTTACTCAGTGTGCTATCAGAAGGATGCCCCTGGAGTGAGATGGTAAACCAGAAGTCAAGGGTAGCTTTTATATTTGATTCAAAAGCAAGAGAATAGTCTTTGGGCAGTCCAGGATTCCTTTGACCTTGGTCCTTATTTAGTTAACACATCATAGCTAATCAAACTGTCCCCCTGGCTCTGTGGGTAGATCCCACAGTCATAGACGAATAGGAAACAAATTAGGGTGCAAGGACGAGAGACCAGCAACTGCTGGTCGTGGCTGAGGCTCAGAGCTCAGGCTCCGGCACAATTCTCAGTGCCAGTAAAAAGAAGAAATCTCTGGAGATCTCAGACTGCAGCATATCCACTAGGAACGAGGAAGTGAGAGTGACCGCTCCACCCAGACAACACTGGAGAAGTGAGACGTGCTGCTGGTCATGAGGAGGAAGAGAAGGTGGGAACTGAGGAAGGAGTCTGGTCAGGAAAAGCAGGCAGCTCAGAAGTGCGACAAGTAATTCCCCAACACCTCACACAACGAGCCTGCCTGAACAAAACTGGCAGTGGGCACTTCCTAACCCATCGATCCTGCTCCTGCCCCCCATTCTTATCCCCCAGCCGCTGTAAGACCAAAGGCATCCCCAAAGCCTCTGCCTCAGTCCCTCAAAGCCCTCTCTCTCTTATTTTGTGTTGGATTTCTTTGTGGAGACCGAGTCTCCACATACAGTCCAGGCTGACCTAGACTCACCATCTCGATGACAGACAGTGCAATCCAGGCTCATCTTTGTAATGCTATGTGAATAGAGCCTTTACTTCCTAGAGGCCGACAGCTGCCAGCATGTGGATGTTTACACTTAAATACTGGACAGCTAAAATTTTTCATCTCTCAGTTGCATCTGCCACCCATGTACAGTGGCCGGAAGAGTCAGTGTCTGTGCGCACTCCTGCACCACAGAACACTCAACTGGTCAGAGCCGTGCCCAAAAATATCATGGAAGCCATACCAGTTAGTCATGGCTACTGGGAAACAGTTTGCACAATAGTGTGTGTGTGTATAAAAGGCCTGCTTTTGTGGTCATACAAAAATTTAGTCTTGTGCTTCTTAAAATCATGTCTCATCTCTAAGCATTCCATGTTGAAGGGCACGTTTCTGTTTTGTTTCATTTTTTTGTTTGTTTGAGAAAAGTCTTTATTATGTAACGTGAGCTGGCCTTGATCCTCCTGCCTCAACCTCCCAGGTACTGAGATTATAGGCATGTGTGTGTTTTAAGGGACACCTGGTGTGTTGGTCAGTACTGTCAATTTGAGAGAATCTCAAATGGACTGGGCTGGTAGATGAGCCTCTGGGGGGTTTTATAGCTGAGGTAGGAAGACATGTCACTGTGGGTGGCAATGCCCCCCATTGGGAATCCTGCACTGGATAAACAGGGGACACGGAGCAGCAGCAGCACTCATTGTTTGCTTCCTGACTATGGACACAAGCTCCTGCTGTCTCTTCTTTCCCACCGGAGACTGTGAACTTAAATAAACCCTTTCTTAGGATATATTTGCCAGGGTAATTTAGTACAGCAACAAGAAAGGAAACTACCCTGGGATTGTAGTGTTTCTGAAAAATGGCAGCGTGGTTTTGTTTCAGATCCCTGGGATCCATAGTCCTCCTGTCCACCCCTTACAGAAAGAGGTCAGAACCCATTCTCAGTCTTCCCCAGTCTTGCCTAGTTCATCAAGAGCTCTTAAGTTTCAGAGCCACAGATGCTCATGAGAGGTGGAACACAGCAGGTATAGTCTCCTCCCAGCTGCAGCCATGCCACAGCTTCAAAGCCATTCTCCTGCCACCCACAGAAACGGGGCCAGGACATTGCAATGCCCCTGCCTCCCGCTGCACTGTCTGCTCATCAGGTATTCTATAGCTCAGGCTTGAGAAGAGCCATGTGGACCCTGGAGTAACATGACTCCAGGACAGGCTGATGCAAGTCCTCTCTCCCTCTGCATCCTGCTGCACAGATATGTGCAAGGAGCTGAAAGTGTGGGAGATGCAGAGACGGCGTGCTCACCTTTCTATAATATCCAGGCGCAGCTGGCGTCCATGAGGCAAGGTAATGAGTTCCAGTCCTGAGCTCACACCCATGCTCCTCTTCATGTCTTCAGAGACTTCCAGTATCCTAGCAACCTGTCAGGAGCCAAGTAGAAATTCGCTAGATCAGGAAGTGGGTTGGCCCCAGTGTTAATTTAGCATGAGGAAAGAAATACAGTCCACGGAAATTCTGTGGTTGTGGACAGAATGCGCTTATATTTCTTTGAATGACAGCATAATCTTAATATACATAATAAGATATAAAGCTGGGAGAGGGACTGATAAAAATAGCTTGGTCCGTAAAGTGCTTGTTGTGCAATCTGAGAACTGAGTTTGATTACTAGCACCCCTGTAAAAAGCCAAGCATGGTGGAATGGACTCAATCTTCAGCACTCAGGAGGAAGAGAAAGGTGGATCCCTGGGGCTCACCAGCCAGTCAGCCTAACCTAATTTGCAAGCCCCAGGTCCATGTAAGAGACTGTCTCTCAGACAACAAGGTGGCTAGCTCCTCAGGACTCCTGAGGTTGTCCTCTGACCTCCACCCACTGACATGTGCAAATGTTTCCTCCCATGTGTACTACCTCACACATGCACACACACACACACTGTTCCCTCGCTTAGTGGGCAAAGTGCTGAGGGAACTCCCAAATGGTCTCTACAACCTGCAGATCTGGCATGCATTCATGCCCAGCCAGGGAATTAATCATTCGTTCGAGTCCTGGGCTGACTGACACAGGCTGGATCTTGGAGAGACATTTTGCTGCCAACAGCAAGGCTGCGTGTGTGTGGAGCCTACCAGTCTCTTCAGTGGAAAAGCAGAGTGCGCTCCAAGCTCCCCTTTGCAATTCATGGTCTCACTTAACAGCCACAGCTGGCTGCTATTGCCCTTAATTACGCCTCTCCTGGGTGCAGTAAGTGCACCTTACGGCTGGAAACCATTACAAACATGTGGTGATTTGAAACCCACACACCCACGTCTCCTCCAGAGAGGTTTCCTTGAGAGGAAATCTTGGCTTTGTCCGAGCCAGCTCTCATCCCAAACCAACCCTTTTCTCTTTCTTCATTGATTAAATTTGCTCTTTCTGTTTTTTACCATCTCGTTTCTGATGTGTGTAACCAACGGTTTAATGGAATTGGATACTAGACCTGACCGTTCCTAGTTAGTACACATCATGCTGAAGTGTGACAGTGGACTCAGCATGTCCCTAAATTGGGGCCACAAGAGCTCAGTGACATACTACAGTGTGACCCTGAGATTCTGAGGCCTAACCAAGTCTGGACACGTCGTTGGCACAGGATGGTTCTCGTGCTTCATCTGGTGGATAGGTCTCTACGGTGATCACTCCAGCCACGCAAGCAGTGCCTCTGTGGGGTGCACTGTAGCCCATACCTTCTACATAACAAGGCTGAAGGGCTCGCCATTGGCAGTTTTCTTCTAGAAGCAGTAGCAGGAATCCTGGGGTTCCATTTGGAGAGCGAGACATCTCCCTTCTGACTCAAGTAAGTCAGCCATAAGCAGGTCCCTTTCCTGACTACACATGCTTTCCAGGCCCACGCTAGGACCAGGGATGCGGAGCTCACGTGCAGGCCTAGGTTAAATCCTCTGGGGATTAGATTATACCGGAGGGAGGAAGCAGTGTTTACTGTGGGTTGACCCTACCTTGGCAGAGCAGGATGCAGAAGTGTTCCTTCTGCCCTCTAAGTCCTCCTTGTCACCACTTAGAGAAGCCTCTGGACCCATTTCTCCGCACTCCACTTCTTCGAGGCCAGTGCAGTGTGCTGGAACCCTGGTGGGTGCCTGGCCTGGCCTGGCCCTCTTGGCTACCAAGAGGCCTAAAGTGCGATCATCCTGCCAGGCCAGTCACTAGCCGTGCTGGCTCCGCTGTCCACAGCACAGAGGACTCAGACCTGCACCCACATACTCATAGGTTTGTTTTCCTAACTTGATGGTAAAGTGCTATAACAGCAAGATCCTGTATGAGCCCAGAAAAATAAACTTACACTCACCAGGAAAGGCAGTCAGGCCCTTCCCAACCCACACCCCTTATTGCATCCAGAAATGAAGCCTATTTAGACCAAGCTCTCTCCCAATGGCTTTTGACAGAAATCCTGGCACATGTGCCTCGTAGCCACCTTCAGGACACTGTCTGCATTCACCTTACCAACTCTTCAGCCTCCTGAATCCGTCTCAGCTGACCCTGCTAAGATGCTAGCTCCCAGCTCTGGCCTAGGATGTCCACCACCCCTGCACAGAGCACTTCCCAGCCCTGTTATAGACCAAGCTCTTGTATCCCTTTCCCTCTTAACCCCTTCCCACCAGGCAGAAGGTCCGTCCTGGATAGAGGTGATGGCAGATGCTCAGTCAAGGCTGAATGAATATGGAACACTGACCAACGCTTAGTGCTTGCTCTGGCCTAGCAACGTGGGCGGGGCTTCACTGACCACCTGGGTAGTGTTACTCCACTCCACGAATGGAGAACGAGGGTCACATAGTTAACGACTGGATTTCAGGTCCACGTTCAAAGACAGTAGGTGGAGGAATGGCTGTGCTTCCCCAGGGCGAGTGAGAAAAGAAGCAGCGCCCATCTGCAGGTGGGAGGGGCCCAGGAGTTGGGGTGCCTGGCACTAATGGGCTCCAGCTTCCCATGTGCTCAGAACCACCCATTGTCCCAATGCCCTTAATAAGCAGCCATGCCTGAACTAGTGCCGGGGTGGGAATGGGCCCATGGGACCCAGATGCGGCTTCAGGCCTGCTTTTGGCTCCTGGGTGGCCCCATCTTATTGCTGCTACATTTGGGGGTGGGAAACAGTTTTCCTCTTGGAAGCACTGGCTGTGCCTGGTAGTTCTGGGGAAGAGGGGGAAAGCAAGGCATGGGTGGCAGAGGGAAATACACGGAGGGCTGAACGCAGCTAAGCTGGTTTCTCCTTGCTTTCTGGGGACCCCCAGGAAGCCTGAAGACAGACAAGGGAGGAGGCCCATCAGAAGGACAGGGTGCAGGGCAGGAGAGAAGGGAGGACTGCACGCTTGTCTGGTGACATCAGACTCAGGTTCTCCCTGAGGCTGTCTGAAGCAGTGGGAAGGTTCCAGACCTGTGAAGCGTGGGCAGGTATCTCCCCTTTTCCTCCTTCTAGACATTCAAGCCCTCATAGACACTCGCGGGCTGACTACCCCCAGGAAAAGAGCTGTTCTGTAAATATAGAACCCCGCGTGCACAAGAAGCTCCCTCCTGGGGGTTGGGGGTGAGCAGACAGGCTCACACTAGATGGGAATTTCATTCACCTCTGGCCTACTGGGCATGGCTGACTTGCTGGGACAGAAATTCTTAATCCTCTTGCCACAGGACACTAAGGCAAAGATCCAATATGGCAAATTATCTACCCACCTGTGTGTTCTGCCCAACGATGCCCAGCTAATGAAGTCAACAAGTCCTGTTCTTTCATACCAGTCCTGTTTCTCAGCTCTCCTGTCGGGGCTTGCTTAGCAGGGACACCCGCTCCTTCCTCTACCAGCATGGAAGACCCCCTCAACTATGGGCACTAGTTACCTTTCCTGTCCTGGATTCAGGGCTTTTTCTACCCAGAATTCCAGCAGTTATTTAGTGGTCCTTTAGGTTATTTTTGGGAGCCCTTTATCAGCTCCAGAACTCCCTGGGGGATTACTAGGAGATTAGATTTCCAGCCACAATTCCTGACACAGGAAGGAAAATCCAGCTCTTGAACAAATCTTAACCTTTGAAAACTCATGGCCTTCTCTGAACTGAATGAAATCGGACTTCAAATTTCACTGAGAGCTTAGCTGTCACTCAAATGCCCAAGTGTCAACTACTGTATACTGAAAAGGTGGGTTAAGCCCCAGATGCCCACTGTCGAAGACAGACTGAGAGCTTTGGACACAGGTCACTGCTCCTGAAGCAAATGCCGCTATAAGAAATGAAGATGAAATTGTGTAGCTGTGGAATGAGAGCCACAGGCTTGAGATTGTATCTGTATGTGATTAGCAAGTGTTACCCACAAAGCCAGCAGGCCTGGCATGCCACATGCCAAGTGCTGTCAGTGGCCGTCATTTAGGAACCTGAACTTACTTTTTAAATGAGTTTTTAATTTTATTTTATGTGTATGGGTGTTTTGCCTGCATGTATGTCTGTACAGTACATGTGCGACTCATGCCCAGACACCAGAAGAGAGAGTAAGACCCTCTGGACCTGGAGTTAAATATATTATGAGCTGCTATGTGGGTGCTGGGTATCAAATTAGGGTCTTCTGGAAGAGTAGCCAGTGCTCTTAACCACTGACTTATCTCTCCAGCTTGAGTTTTTGAGATTTTTATTACCCCCCCTCTCTGTATGTATGTATGTATGCCATGTTGTTTGTGTAGCTCAGAAGTCAACTTGCAGGAGTTGGTCCTCTCTTTCCACCATGTAGATTCTGGGGACTGTATTCAGGTCACGTCTTAGCAGCCAGCAAACCTGATAAGCCATCTCTCAGGTCTAGGAAGGAAACTGGATTTTGTATGATTTTTTATCTTCTAATCTTCATTTTACAATTTTTCTAACTTAAAGAATTCTTGTAAAAAATAAACAAAAAAGATCCAGTTGAAGATGACTATCCTAGAGATCGTGTCAGTAATAAAATAAATATGGACACATAGGTAAGTATAGAATAAAATAGGCAGGGTCCTGCAACTCCCAAAACCAGGCTTTCAGCTATACTCCTTGGGCCCCAGCTGTTCTGTTCTGACTGGCCTGAGGGGAATTTTTAACCAAGCACCAGGTAGGAGGAGGAAGAGGAGGAGTCACAAATCTTGTTATCAGCAGACTGGGTCAGGGGCGGGCCTGCCTTCCCTCTGTCCAAGGTGAAGTTTACCAGCTTCCTGCTGGGCAAAGGTTGTCCTGCTGGTGGTTCCCACCCTGTAAGTAAATCTCCACACCTGCATTACCCTCTGGCTTTTCCCTAAGACAAAGTACCTAGCCTACAAGGTGGAGTACATACAGCCAGGCAGATCCCCTAACAAGCCCTCCGCTGTGGGAAGGGGCCATCCCCAGAACACTAACCTTGCAGTCCACACTCAGCATGTGCTGCGCGATGACCCTGGCATCATTGTTGGTGAACACTTCTTTTGCACGCTTCAGCATGGCAGTTTCCAGGGGCTTGTTCTCCGGAGGAAGGAGCTTGGACTCAAAGTCATTGGGTCTGAATGACGACACGGTTTCCGTGAGAGGTGGCACAAACATCGTCTTGTCGTCCTGACCCTCGTCCGTCTGTGCAGCCAGTGGATCCCAAGGTCTCGCTTGGTCATCCCCATCGAGGATCAAGTAGTTGATGCCAGAGTTCCGGGGGCCTGATGCCCCATTCTGTTTGGCTGTCAGCAGCTCCTCGTGCAGGGGAAGCGTGGCTCCCCTGTCACAGCCCACAGTGAAAGCAGGGTTCAGTTCACAATAGTTGGCCTCGGAGTTGAGCCAGCCAGACGGAGACGGGGGAACCTTGAGGAAGGGCACCTTGCAGGGCTTTGGGGGTGGCTTGGGGCACAGCTGACTGTCTGATCCCCGCAGGGCCTCCCCTCCTCCCCTAGTGTCTGAAGAGAATCGTCGGACCAGTGCAGGACTCAGGGTGGGCTCGCTGCCAGTCCTGAACACAGGAGAGCTGGGGCAAGGGCTTGTGTCCATACCTGGAGATTGAGGGGGCAGCTTGCCACCTGCGGAGGAAAAAAGAAGGGCAGAGAAAGCTCAGTAGTCTGGAGAACAGAGAGCAAAGTGGGAGTGGCAGTTCTGAGCTCTCACTCCATGCCCTTGGGTTCCCCTTTCAGCCACAAAAGAAAACACTGGTGGGCTTTCTCCCAGCAGGTCTGCTCTGTGGCAGTCCAGAACACTGAGGGTTCCACTGGCTCCACCTCACTCTCGGGAGGGATTCTCAACCCGAGGGGCTGGGCTGTAACACCATTTTATGGTCACAGCAGGTTGGGACAGTCAGAACAGGAAAACATGTCTTGGGCAGTGAATAACACAATCCTGCACTAAGGAACAGAAGTCTCCAGCCACAGAGCCTTAAGGGTTCTGAGTCACTCTCGAAGTCTGGTGGATCTCAGTCAGCATTCACTGAGAGAGCAAGAGACACGGGGATGGTAGACAGACATGCTGAGAGAAGTCGCACAGAAACAGTTTACAAAGGGGCACTAGGAAAAAAATCACTCTGGTCCCATGGGAGGTTACATATAAAAGAAATGAAAAGCCATCCCACTAACACTGAATGCTTTGCCTTTCTCAGGTCCCACCCCACCCCCTCCTCCATCATGGAAAGAGCACAGAGAAGCGGCAGTGTGTCCCTGGGTGAACTCTTCATTAGCAGCCCCGGGATCAACTGAGCCACTGCTACACAGGGTAGAGGATGGGGGAAACACCAAGGGGCACACTTTTCTGTCATGATGCCCACCACTTATCAAAAGGGCTTGAAATGTACAAAACCTGGGTGCAGATGCTAGGTGACCCTCCTTAATACATTAGTTTCCTCAGCTGCAAGATGAGGAAAACTGCCCGCTTTGAAGGCTGGGTATGGGATTTCAATGCTTGAATGATGATAGAGCATTGAGTTCAGGGACCACAACCAGGCAGCTCTGCTAATCTCCCCTCTAGGCTGCAGGTATGGAGTCCTCAAAGCCTACGGCTTGTTCAGGCAGGAAAAGCCCAGCAGCAACCAGGGCCACACTCCCACCCTCGTCCCTGAGGCTCCCCCACACCTACCTATGGGCAGGTGGCTCTCCGACTGGTGGGCTTTGAGGGCTAAGGCCCTCCTGTCCTGCACGTGATCCAGGCAGGCGGGCTGGCTGCCACTCTTCTCTTTATTCCTGAAGCCAAAGACCAGGCACAGACGTGTCATTAAGTAGTAAGGCCTTCTGTAGGCAACGTCACGGAAATTTAAGGAAAGAAATCTTCCAGAATGAGTGCGGCGCATACCCTTCACAGCAAAGAAAAGGCCACAAGGAGGAGAAATTGACGGGGTGTGCCGAGTCCCCAGGGCCAAGGCAGCTGGGTCCTCGGAGGCCTCCTCAAGCCTTCCATCCTGTTGAACAGAGCAGGGTGCGTGGGTCGCGGCCCTCTGGGGGATGAGGAGGAATCTGATGAATGGGAGTATGTACTTTTAAAAAAGCTTAAGATGATTCGCATTCTCTGGGGGGATGACTTATTTAACTAACATGACTTTTCCACCATGGATCAATGTCAGCTGGACGGAAGCTGGAGGTCACTCCATGTCTATGCACAGATCAGCACTCCCTCCTCCCTACCCTCCCCACTCCAATAATCTGCAGACCCCAGGGTGTGGCTGCACGCACCTATCTTCCTGACTCTGTGCCTGAAGCACCCACAGGTGACGTCCAACTGCTGAGCTAGAAGCAAAGTGGCAGGTGCGGTCGCCAAATGGCAGCTAGGAGAGCTTGAAACACTTTTACAAGGAGACTGGATGCTCTCAATAGGGGAAGAGAGAGACAGGAACAGCCAGGCTGCAGTGAACCAATTCCCCCACCTCCCTGCCCCTCCACTCCCATCTCACACAAACCAGATCTTCCCTACCTTTGGGAAACAAAACAAACTTCCAGCAACCTCTCAAAGATAAGTGAGTCAAAGACGGGCAAATTCCAAAAGGAAGTGGCTCCTGAGAAATGATATTTGAGCCGCGTCCACCATGATCAACGATCAGCCGATCAGATTCCAGGGGCCCAGAACAGCTAGATGAGTGGAATGTAACCTGCCCGCATAGGCACACCTTTGCCCAGAGCCTGAGGCTGCCAGTCAAGGAGCATGCCCAACATCAGAGCTGGCGGCAGCGGGCCAAAGCTGATACGGGGAAGTCGCCAAAGGGCAGCAGGGTAGGGGTGACAAGTTCACTAAGGCCACCTAAGGCACCAGTCATGTTGAGGTCGCCCTTCCTCCACCTGGAGTGTGTGGGCTGCTGCCCGTGGGAAGCTGTAGCAGCACCTCTACATTCCAGAGAACAATCAGAACAGCATCTCCTATATTATCCTTGCCTCCCTGCTTACGCCCAAGTCTGACTTTTGCCTCCCTTGCAGATACCAGGAACATTAGCGCTTACTGTAAGTAAACACTTTCGGTTCCCTTCACCGTTTTAAACCCACACAAGTTCCATGCTTCCCGACGGAGAAAGGGAGTCCCAGAGAAGTTAAGGTCTCTGTCCGGGGTTGCACAGCAAGCCATATGGAGCCAGCCAGGAGCCACAGGTCCTGAGTCAGATGCTGACTAACGCAAACCAGGGAGCACAGCTGTAATTTCTGTTACTCACATAGTCCTGGATTTCATGAGGTGTTTTTGCAGTAAAGAAATTATAGTTTATATTTTCGCCTGGCCCAGACAGAGAAGAGCAAAGAGGAGAACAGACACGTTCACTTAAACATGGGAGCTCAGAAGCCAGGAGTGGAGGCATAATGGGGGAGGGGGTCAGTCTACATCTCATCTTGGTTCCTCCCACCCACTCTGGCAGTTGGATCTCTAAAGGATTCTCAGCTCTGGAAGCCAGAGCTATACAAACATAGAGCTCGCCTCTCAGCCCTTTCCTGTCCTGTTCTCTGAATGTTTCTCTTCATTCCCAGGAGCACAGGGTACAGTTTCCTCCCTCCCCACCTCAAATCAGTCCTTCAGTTCCCTCTCCAAGCCAACCCTTTTCCAGACTCTCAGTTCCCAGTCCGAGTCCTCAACACTGACCCCTGCTGGATGCTGATGCCGGCATGGCCGCGGTCCCTCCTCAGATGAAATTACTTTTTCCTCCAAGTCACACCCCATTCCCCAGAGTCACTGCTGTATTGCCTAGGCGGTCTTCTCTGTCTTCCTCCAACCTCCAAGACCCCAGAAGCCTAGTTTCTCTCCCTCATTTTCTCTTTCAGCCTGGGCTCCTCCTGAAACCCTCTCCAACTTGCTTGCTTCATTTAGTCTCTCTCCTCGGTCTGTGCCTAGTGCTGCCCAGTTTTAGCTTAGGATTTGTTCAACATACCAAGCTTTTGAACACCTTAGTCTGCCAAAAACCTCCACCATTACCCCTATGCCATCCCTTCTTTACATAGCCCTCTGTTCTAGACTGAGCCATCAACCCTCCAGGCGCCTCTGGTCCTTGACTGTCTTCCCAGTGTCCCCCAAACATCCCCATACCTTCGGGTCAGCCTCCCCCTGCTCAGCCCCCCCACTCAGCCCCTGTGACTTTTGTTGCTGTTTTTGTTTTTCAAATGGGGTCTCATTCTGTGATCTAGGGGCAATCTCCCCTCTTCAGCCTTGAAGCCCTGAGGTTATAGGAGTGCATAACACACCCAACTCCACTATTCGCTTTTCGTGCACTTTAACTGGGAACTAATTGTGCACACCTTGTAACACTGAGGGTAGCAATATATTCTACTCCTTGGCCTACACTGGGCCCCCAGCACCCCTCAGACCTACCTGAGCAGGTTTCCCCGGGGCAAGCTTTCCCGAGCCTGGATGCTACCGGTGGTGGTGAGGCTCAGTCTCTTAGCCACATCTGGCCACCCCTCAGTAAAGCTGCCCTCCCGGCCGCAGCCTGGTGAGGTACCGTAACGCTCCTCCAGACACCAGAGGGGCACTGTCCTGTTGATGGGCTGGAAGATTATGGCACCGCTCTGCTGGGAGATGGGCCGCCGGTTGCCCACGTAGCAGCGCACCAACCCAGGGATGGAGTCAAAGCTCTCCATCTCAAACTGGTACTGCACGCGGCTGTAGGCCTCACTGAGCCTCAGAACAGTCCGGTTGATCTTAAAGTGCTGAGCGAGGTTCTTCCACTGACAGGTCAAGACAAAGTTTCCCGGACTAGACAGGGAGTCACGAACCAGGAAGTCACCATCTCGCTGCACCAGGTTTTCAGATACCTGTAGACAAAATTGTGGATGAGGAGCAGGAAAGGCAAACATATTCTCTCAAGAGTTTAGCAGAAGTCAGACTTTGTGTGTGCACCCATGCAGAGACCTTGGGTGTCAAGCTGTAAACACAATCCACCTTTTTATTGAGGCAGGGCCTCCTACTGGCCTGGAACTCTCCAAGTAGTCTAACTAGGCCAGCAAGCCAGGAATCTGCCTCTCTCTGCCTCCCCCTTGCTTGTGTTACCACACCTGGCTTTTCCTCTTTTTTCTTCTCTGTCTCTCTCTTCCTCTCTGTCTCTCCATCTCTCTCTCTCTTCCTCTCTATCTCTCTCCCCTCCCCCCTTTTTATGTGGATTCTGAGGATTGATTCTTGTGCTACGAGATAACTATTATATCCGCTGAGCCATCTCCTAGCACCCCCTCTGTGGTCAGTGGTCAGATCTTTAGTTTGTTAAATGTCACACTCCAGAGGTATTTACTAGCTGGGTAAGGCCATGCACAACTGTAAGCCCAGTGCTCAGGAGACTAAAACAGGATTGTCAGCTTGAGGCCAGCCCGGGACACATAATACGCTGGAGGTCAGCCCTCTCTCAAAAAATGTAACACCCAAACTATTTATTGCCCATCCACTACGTGCCCAGCACTACTGCCTGCAGGTTTAGGGGACAGAGTAGTGACTAAGTGTCCTTCTTCAGGGACTTTCTAAGAGTGCTGTAGCCACTCCCATCTCAGGACAGACAGCCACTGGTATATGTCAGATGCTGTGAATGAAAAGAAAACTTCGGGAGACAGGGTACTTGGGAAGGTTATCTTTAAATGACAGTGGTCAGGAAGATGTCACAAGAACATGACATTAACACAGATTGAAGAATGTAAAGCAGTGGGAAGGAAGGCGAGTGTGTGCCCTGTGGCTCTGATTCTCCTTCTAAGCAGGAGGGGAGGAAGAGCAGGAGGCTGTTTTGGTCTCCTAGACATTGTCCTAAGATTCCCATCTTCACAGCAGGGCGAGCCCCAGGACGACATGGTGAGTTCTGGACTTGCTAGGAGGCTAGAAAAAAAGTTGCTTGAGGCTCCCTCATCTCACAAAGTTATTGTAAAGATAATACATTTGCATATATAAAATATTTAAAACACTAGTACAATACCAGTAACACGATGGATACTCCCAAATAGGTAACCACTATGATGGTGATGTTTACAGCAGAGACCTATACTGTGTCAGTCATTTCAGAGCCGGACCACCAAGGTTTACATTCTGTCCTGGATGTGTCACTAGACAAATTACATAAGCTCTTTGTGGCTCAGTTACATCATCTATGAGATATAGATAATGCTATTGCCTATAGAGGGGCTGAAAGTTTCAAAGGGATAGAACGCTGGCATACTGTTATCATTGCTAAGGGGTTTCAGTTACCAGTCCAGGATGACACATTACTGAGAGTTCATCCTCCTGGCACACTAAGAAGGACAGCAGTGATGGCATTTTTTTTCTAGGATATTCTAGCATCCAAATGATGCTATACTTCTGCTAGCTCAGAATAGTATGCTACCATGGTTACTTTAAAATTGCATCTTCGCCTTAAAATATATTTTCACATAGAAATTCCATTTCCCAGAATCGAGCCAGTAGGAAGAATTATAGGTCTGAACATGGTAGTTAGGTTACAGGATGCTGGTCAGACTGCTAGAAATGCTCTAAGTACTCAATACATTGTGATGCAGGTGTGTGATGGGCATACACTCATGTGCACTGGGGCAGGAGGATGTTTTTCAGCCAGAGTGAATTCCCAGGCCACATAATTAAGTAAAGAAAGTGGGCCACAGAAAGCAGGAAGATCCCCTACTTGATTGAGGAGGTCTGGGGAGATATACACCAAAATATTCATAAAGCATATTTCCAGGGGAGACAATTAGGGATAAGAGTTAAATTTTCTATTTTCTTATCTGAATTTCCTACGATCAATTTTTAAATTTTTATTTATTTTTATTTTATGTGCATTGGTGTTTTGCCATGGGTGTCAGGTCCCCTGGAACTGGAGTCACAGACAGCTGTGAACTGCCATGTGGGTGCTGGGAATTGAACCCATGTCCTCTGGAAGAGCGATCAGTGCTCTTAACCGCCAAACCATCTCTTCAGCCCCCTCTACAATCAATTTTAAGATTACGCACATACACACACACAAAAAATCAAAATCAGAATAAGAATTATTTCTTTGATAGTGTTTAGAAATTTGGGACTAAACTGGGCAGTGGTGGCGCACACCTTTAAACCCAGCACTTGGGAGGCAGAGGCAGGTGGATGTCTGTGAAAGGCCAAGTCTCATCTACAGAGCGAGTTCTAGGACAGCCAGGGCTACACAGAGTAATCCTGTCTAGAAAAAAATGAATAAATAAAAAATAAATAAAATTTGGGGCTGGCAAGATGGCTTAGCAGGTAAAGGCACTTGCTGCCAAGCCTCGTGACTTGAGTTCGGATCCCTGGAACTGACATGGTGGAGAGAGGAGAGAGAGAG
>LOJH01029258.1:316-14790 GCA_001685095.1 Ellobius talpinus | reverse complement strand
CAACAACAACAACAACAACAACAACAACAAAGACTTCATTTTGAATTTTTTCTCCCTCCCCCGCTTCTCCCTTGCTATCTTCTTAAATAAGAAAATTATTAAAGGAAAAGAAAAATGCATTTGGCACAGTGAGATGGGTACAAATCAGAACAACTATTATTAAATTCTGCTTTCTAACTATTCAAAATTCACAGTAAGCGTGATGCAAACACGGCCAAACTGGCAGAAGTAATACAGTTCTAATACAGTTAGACTGAGGGGAGAGGTGGAATGCAGTCGTGTCTCCTAAGAATGTTATCAGAAAAGAAAGCTGTTGGCTGGGAGGTGATGAGTTAATGCCAGCACGGAGTAGAACTGCACCTCACTTGGGGTTTTGTTTGTTTGTGTGTTTGGTTTTTGGTTTTTGCTGTTTCTGAAAAGATTGCCTAAAATGGATCCGATATTCTAGCCTCCCCTCTCCTTCTGGCTTTCCTTCCAGTCTCCCTCTATCTTTCCTCTCTATTCCAATTTTTCTTCCTTTCTCCTTCTTCTCATTCTCTTTTTTCTTCCTTCTCTTCCTCTTTCTTCATGACTGTTTCTCCATTAAGCTTTTTCTTATCTTTGTTTCTTCCTTGCATTTCCCTAGTAATTCAATTTTGCTTCTCTCTTTAAATCTTTCTCCACTGTCTTTGAGGATTTTTTTTTCTTTCCATTTTTCACTTGTTGTGGTCCCTGTACCCGGCCCTAAGGGATATGAACGGGCATCCCAGAGACTCAGTTACCAATACTAGGGATAGAAACAGTCATCACAGAGCCTCAGTTATCAATGCCAAATCATATTCCAGACCAAATTACAGGGTAGTTTGCACTGATTGTGTAAGGGAAAGTTCACTTCAGAGAGGAGTGAGCAGTGAGCAATGCCAGTGACTGGATGGATGAGAGGATATGAAAGTGTAGCCACTGCTGGAGGAAAGAACAGATGATCACTGACTACAAAGTCAGTAAACTATTGGAAGATCCAGGATTAGGAGTGATTTAGATGGAGGTTTAGAGAGAAGGTGGTTCAAGTCCCAGAACATGAACTTTAGAAAGCATGAAAGAGGAATCCCATTTATAGTCTCTGATATAAACTCCTACAAGCCTATTGCATTTTAGAAATAGAATTTTCCTTAGAAAAGTAAATATTATGCATTTTCCATTAACACCCTATGAGAAGTTCATTAAAAATCTAATTCTCACACACATATGAAAGATACATGAATATTTTTACCACTTGGGTTAAATACTGTAAAATAGCTTTAATTGATATAGATAGATAGATAGATACTATTTTGCCACCCAGTTAGATAAAAAACAAACAAATAAGCAAACAAAACTTTTTGCTTTCATGGCCTATAATCGCAACAGTTAATGATAAGATATTAAGAATATACTCAGTGTTCTCCTGAGCCCCGAGGAACACAGACGAAGCAATAACATTAATTATTCCTTGAGTTTATAGCAGTCGGAAGTATAAACATTCATTCCTGACTATACAGTGCCAGTGCTGGCTGAGATGGTTCTAGTTCATTATTTTGAAAAATCAGGGGAAATGATGGAAAAATCAAAACAAAACAAGACTGGGAAAGCATTGAAGCCATTTGGAAATCTTTATTCCAGCTGTCTGGTATATCTGAGGACTTGGTGTGGCCCCAAGTGTCCCGAACATACTTTTGTTGTTGTTGTTGTTTTGCTTTATTTTGTTTAAATTTATTTATTTATTTAAAATCCTGGCCGCAGTTTCTTCTCCCTCCTCTCTTCCTAGCACCCACCCATCCACTCCTGCTCCCTTTCTGTTCAGGAAAGGACAGGTCTCCCATGAGTATCAACAAAACATGGGTTATCAAATTGCAGTAAGACTTAGCACTTCTCCATCTATTAAGACAGGCAAGGTGGCCCAGTATGAGGGGAAGGGTCCTGAAAGCCAGTAAAAGAGTTGGAGACAGACACTGTTCTTACTGTTAGGAGATCTTTAAGAGGAACAAGCTACACAGCTGTAATATACATGCAGAGGGCCTAGGTCAGTCCTAAGCAGGCTCCCTGGTTGTCTCATCGCTCGCTGTGAGACCCTATGAGCTCAGGTTAGTTGATTCTGTGAGTTTTTGTATGATGTCCTTGGCTGCTCTGTCTCCTACAATCCTTACTCCCCCTATTCTGCAGGATTCCCCAAACTCTGCTTAATGTTTGGCTGTGGGTCTGCATCTGTTTCTACCCGTCACTGAATGAAGCCTCTCTGATGACAATTGTGCTAGTCACCAGTCTGGTCGAAGGAGATAACCAATTCAGGCTACTTTTCTGCTGTTGTTAGGAGTCTTAGCTGGGGTCATATAGATTCCTGGGAGATTCCCTTGTGCCAGGGTTTTACCTGACCCCAAAATTCATCCCCCAGTAGTCTCTTTCAGTAGTCCCCTTCTCTGCCCCCCAACCTGATCGCTCATCTGTCCTTAGTCCACTCATAAAACCTTTTTTATTTCCCCTTCCCAGAGAGATCTGGGTGTCCCCCATGAAACCTCCTTGTTACCTAGTCTCTCTGGGTCTGTGAATTATAGTATAGTTATCCTTTATTTTATAGCTAATATCCAGTTATGAGTGAGTATGAAACTGAAAAGTTTCTGTAAGGCAGACCAGACCTTCAATAGGACAAAACAGATGCCTAATGAATGGGAAAAGATCTTCACAAGCCCCACGTCTGACAGAGGGCTGATCTCTGAAATATATAAAGAACTCAAGAAACTAGGTATCAATAAACCAAATAATCCAATTTAAAGAACTATGTGGTGTATAGTCCAAAAGGTGAGTGCACACACACACACACATACACAGAGAGAGAGAGAGAGTCAGACAGACAGAGATCTAAAGAGAGAATTCTCAACAGAATAATCTAAATGACCAGGAAAAACTTCAATATCCTTAGTTATGAGGGAAAAGCAAATTAAAGTGACTCTGAGATTCCATCTTACACCAGTCAGAATGGCTAAGATAAAAAAAATATAAGTGACAGTCCATGATTTTGAGAGTTGCAAACTTGTCCAAGCACTTTGGAAGTCAGTGGGGCAGTTTCTCAGAAAACTGGGAATCAATCTACAAGACCTAGCTATACCACTCTTGGGCATACACCCAAAGAATGCTTAATCATACCACAAGGACACTTGCTGAACTATGTTTATAAGAGCTTTATTTATAATAGCCCCAAACTGGAAACAACCCAGATGTCCCTCAACCAAGGAATGGATAAAGAAAGTGTGGTATATTCACACAATGGAATATTACTCAGCTTTTAAAAACAAGGACACCAGAAAATTTGAAGCAAGTGGATGAAACTAGAAAAAAAAATCATCCTGAGTGAGGTAACCCAGACCAAGAAAGAATACCATTTATTGATTTAGCAAGTTCTTTAAGAGGTGATGTGATTTATGAATAAGTGAACTGGAACTTATATTTGACAAGGCAAGTCGGACAGATGATTTAAGATATAGTTGCATGTTGTGTTAACAATGGTGACACATTCTGAGAATGTGTTTGGAGGGCGTTATCTTTGAGCAGACACCATGGAGACAAGTTTGTATGTGCTCAACTCTAATGATATAGTGTATCATATATCTTGTACTGCATTACTATAGTCTGTGTGGTGTGTTAAGCAGACATTTGGAAATGTAGTCTTAACTTGTTGTTCATATAAATGTAATCTTTTGCAAAGCACATTTATGTAACTATGTCAACTAAACTAAACAAATAAACAGAGCCAGGCACTGTGGATCCAGAGCTCCTTCTGACTGTAGTCCTTAACCCTCATTTTTCATACCTGAAACATTTATTTAGAAGATGGAGATGATGCCAGTGTCTATGAGTCCAGATCTCCCAATATCCTCCCTTCATCAAAGCAGAGGAACCCTGTGAGAACTGGCTGAGGCACCTGAGAAAATAGCTAGTGGTAACTGGAGAAGTGAATAGCCAACAAGCCCTGCTGCTAGTCAATGAAAGTGAGCCAGCAAATACTGAGCAGGAACAGCTGAAAGACTGCTTCTGGGGTTTGGATGATTGCCCCCCATGGTCTAAAAGTGGGATCTAGAAAGCTTCCCAGTCAATTCAGAACAAACATCTGCTAAACCATCCATCGAGCTTGCTTTTCATATGCTGCCCTTTAAAAGGGAAGGTATTTAACGGCGGTGGAAAATGGGGAAAGAAGAACACTGGAGCTCTAAAGCTGAGCGCTGGGACTTGCTGCTGGGGTGATGTCACAGTTGAGTTAGTGCTTTTCATGAGTGCTTCTCAATGCTTTGCAGGTGCTGGCCACTGTGTGCAATGGGAGAACTGGGATTACCAAGGTCAATGGGTTTCCTTGTTAAGTCAACAGTCTAAATAATTTTGCGTCTCATAGGACTTTGGGAGGACTTGTCTGATAATCATGTTATTGGATGACAGCTGTAAGACAGTTTTTAGGAAAATTCCTAGGGAATCACCCAGGTCTTCCATTAATTCCTTAATTGTCTGTTTTTTTTCTTTACTTTTTAAACTTATGTTTTCTTTGAAGATTTTTGCATTTCTTCTTTACTTATTCAAACTCTTCTTGAAGGCCAAGTAAACTGGTCCAATTCCCTGATGGTTAGAAGTGACAAGGTACATAACACTACCAGATGTTTCAAGTTAGGCACCACTGGGATGATCAACATTTATTCATACAATGTACTTAAAAGTAAGAAGAAAATGAGCTTCCAAGTTAGTTTCAAATGATGTATATGTTAGCTTTTTCTTATTTCAAGAAATAACCAGTCTACAAAGAGAAAATGTTTAGAGAAGATATTCATATTAATAAAAATATGTAAGAGAGAGCATATCACAGCTTCTGATGAAATACAGAGAACTGATAGAGAATACTTTGGCAAACTGAATTTTAATAACACCGAGAAGTCTATAAAAACGGATTTTCTTAGATACAAATTACCTATCAACATTAAATCAAGAAGCTACAAATTGATCATAACAACCAACTACATTAAAACATTAGCAAAATCACCTTCCAACAAAAAAAAGCCCAGGACAAGATTGATTCACTGCCAGATTCTATCAAACCTTTAAATACAATCAAACATCAATTCAACTCAAAGTACTTCATAAAACAGAAGAGAAGGTAATACTACCAAATTTATTCTATAAGCTCGCCTTATTCAGATGAAAAAAGAAAACAAGAAACAAAAAACAAAAACCTGGAAAGACCTAACTAAAGAAGAAAACTATAGAATAGCATTCCCCATAAACATTCTCAATATAATTCTTATAAGATTTCAAAAACACATGGTAATTTAATTTCCAGAATGAAAGTTTGTGTCAACATGTGAAAATAAGTCAATGTAGTTCAGCATGTAGATTCATAATCAGAAATCACATGATCGCCTCAATTAATACAGATAAGACCTTGGACAATGTTCTATACTTATCCAATAGAGTGCTCAGTCTTAACTAGAGAAATCAGGAAAGTGAAGGAAACAAAGAGAAACATGTAGTTATTAAAGACATCAGAGATCCCTATTTGCTGATGAGATGATCCTACACTGAAGAGGCCTTGAACATTTCTCCCCAAAGTCCTTAGACCTTATAAACACATTCAACCAAGTAGCAGAATACTTATAATGAACTTGCCAAAAACCAGTGGAAATTTCCATTCACAATAACTTCCAAAAATGTAAAATATTTAGGATTAACTCAACTGAGGAGACAACAGATAATTATGATGAAAACACAGATGAAAGAAATTGAAGAAGACTCTAGAAGTTAGAATGACCAGCCTATCCATAGTCATGGTAAGCAGAAATATGATTGTGAAAAATGTCATATCACCAAAAACAATCTATGGTTACTTTCAAGGTCCTTTAAAATTTCAATGCCGTTCTTCAAAGAACCAAAAAAAAATCTAAAATTCATACGTAATTTTAAAAGACCTCCAAATACTTAAGCAATCCTTAACAGGAACTATGATGTTGGAGATAGCAGAATATCTGATTTCAAATTATATTCCAGAACCAAAATAACAAAAACAGCATGGTACTGAAACAAACTTCAACATTTGGACAAATGAAATAAATAAAAGATATGAGTTCAGTTCCCAGAATCCACTTAAAAGTGAAAAGAGAGACCCAACTCCACAAATTGTCCTCTGACCTCCATATACACATAGTAATATTCATGTGCATCCCAAAATTATGCACATGTTCATGTGGACACACACATACACACATGCTGATAAAAATAAAAGGTTAGATGAGCCAAAACCGAAACTCCCCTCAGTTATTGCCATGAATAATATTTGACAAAGCTGCCAAAACATACTGGAGAAAAGAATGATTTTACAAATGCTTCTTGGGAAATTAGCTTTCCTTTTGTAAAAAATTCAAACTAGATCCATATCACTCACTGTGTACAAGAATCAATTCAAAATGGACCAAAGACCCTAGCATAAGACCTGAGACTAAAACTGTCAGAGAAAACTTAGAAAAACATTTCAAGATGTAGATATAGGCAAGAGCTTTCTGTAAGGGACTTCTGCAGTCCAAGAAATAGCTCTAAGAACTGACAGGTGTGATTGCATGGAATTAAAATAAAAAAAAACTACAGCATAGGAAATAAAATGATCACCAGAGTCAAGAAACAGCTCAACAATGAGATTTTTTTTTTTGCCAACTACACATCAGGCATGTTATTACTATCAAGAATATGTAAGGAACTTAAAAATGTAAGTACACATGCAAAAATCAAATCACTGGATCATTAAATGGAATAGTGAACTGAGTGAACCCAGTTCTCAGAAGAAGGAATGAAAAAGATCAATGAATATTTGGGAATGTGTTTGACATCCTTAATATCAGGGAAATGAACTGAAACTGCTTTGAGATCTGACCTCACGTCAGCCAGAATGATAGTCAAAACAAAAGCAAATGACCAGTAACAGTGAGGATATGGGGGGAAAGGGGTGCTTATTCATTACTGGTGGGAGTGTAGTCTGGTGTAGCCACTATGGAAATCAGTATGGTGATTTTTAAAAATAAATAAAACTACCACGTTTCTCAGCTGTATCACTCTCGAGTACATATCCAGGGGAGCAGCACACCACAGAGATACTTGTAAATGGGTATTTCTTGCTACATTGTTCACAATAGCTAGGATATAAACTAGAATATGTGTCTGTAGTGATATTTCATTTGTATTTTAATAAATAAAACTTTCTGAAGATCAGAGAGTAAAACAGCCTCATTAATCAACCTTACAGACCAGGCAGTGGTGACACACACCTTTAATCCCAGTAGCGACCACATTAGTTTGCCATAGAAACCAGGCGGTAGTAGTGCATGCCTTTAATATCTGAACTAGAAAAGAATATAAAATGGGAGGAGACGGCTTTCAGACACAGTCTCATTCTGAGATTCCTGGAGGCAGGTTTGCCATTTTGTACTGGGGTAGAGATAAGAGCCAGTGACTGGCTGTTTTGCTTTTCTGAACTTCAGGTTGAACCCTAATTTCTGTCTCTGGGTTTTTATTAATCATGTTACATGTGTCTATTAGTAGGTAACAAATAAAGAGAGTATGATGCATATTACAGCTATAAAGGAAAATTAAATCATGGCATTTTTCAGGAAAAGAGGAATTAGCAGAATGATGACATTTCCTGTCATGTGCGAAGTCTCTGTGTGTGTGTGTGTGTGTGTGTGTGTATCACAGCACACAGTAAATTGTGTGATAATGAAGAGCTCTTCTGTGAGATGTAAACGGAGACTGCTCTGTCATTTCCTGGCCACCCAGACCTGAATAATCACATAGAAACTATATTAATTGCAACACTCTTTGGCCAATAGCTTAGGTGTATCCTAGCTAACTCTTACATCTTAAATTAACCCATTTCTATTAATCTGTGTATCACCATGAGGGTGTGGCCTACTGGTAAGATTCTGGTGTCTTTCTCCTTCGGCTGCTACATGACATCTCCTTAACTCTTCCTACTCTCTCTATATATCTCTGTTTGGAATTCCTGTCTGGCTTTACTCTGTTAAGCCATTGGTTGAAATAGCTTTATTCATTAGCCAACAACACATATGTAGAATGATATCACACATCAGAAATAGAAAGAGTTATGGCATGCACGTGATAAGAAAACAGAAGTTAGACTAGGAGATGAAAGAAGCTGGATGGATGGGGTGAGGCAGAATAAGAAGTCAGAGGAGGAGAGAAAGGAATGAGAACAAAATATAATGAGATGTGTGCATAAAGATACCATATGTTACTTTGTATGTTTTTCTAAAAATAAATTAAAAAATTCAAAAAATTTAAAAAGAGGTGCCTTCTGGCTGGCACTTTGGTGTTTCAGTCTATCACTATGAGCCCGATTACTCTGGCCCTTGGTCAAGCAGCTTGTTTATTACAGTAGCTGTATGTAGAAAACACACATTTACCTTGTGGTCTAGATTTTGAAGACAAGGAGAAGGGACTGGACTTTCAATATTGCTTCAGGCACTCAAGCCCAGTCGTAAGAGGCTCATCATTGAAGTCTTCCTCTTAAAGAACCCATCACCTGCTGATAGCAATGTGGCCTGGGGACCAAGTTTCTGACACGTGGTCCTTTGGAGAGTCATGTCATTGTAATGTGCAAACCCATACAAATACAAAAACCATAGGTTGTAATATCTGTTGTGTGTCAGGCCTCAAAACTTGATTTTGTGTTGTGACCTGATATGTAAGGTCAAGGTCTTCGGTTTGTTTCTTGTTTAAGAAAAAATATGGAAACAAAAATAGAAAGGTAGTCTTAATAGTTTATTTCCTCAATATGCTATTTGATGAATTCAAATAATACACAGAGAACTGGTTATAAACATCAAAACTGATATAAAGCACATCATTGAAATCAGAATTTGATAAGTGGGTGTAACCAAGCATCCTTTTCTGTTTGGAAAATGTCCTTATTCTTGCCTGAATCACTAATACCTAATTATCTACCATCATTGACTTTTATTATGATTGGTTTTCTAATAGGTTATATTAATATTCGGTGTTTGAATATATCCCCTTTTAGTGTGCAGAAAAGCCAATACCATGACACTAATACCACATTTAATGTGATTTATTACTTTAATTTTTATGATGGCTTTTGATCATCCTATATTTTTAATATTCACATTTCACGGTTCTTAGAGTTCTTCCGTTACTACTGTTTTTGCATAATTGGTATCATTTTAGCGTATACCATCTCCCTCAGGTGACTAATAGCCCATCATTATGCCTCTTTACCAACAGAAACACTCAAGAGTTGGAGAAAGGAGTGTGATTTAGCTAGTTTTGCTAAGCTCTTGTGTTTGCATGTTGGCGTTTTTATTTCCCTCCCTCGCACCCTCTTTCTATGTTCTCTCGTTGCTTTGCTTCCTCCCTGTCCTTCTGCCCCTGCCTTACCGTTTGTGCCTCTCTCTGTGTGCTTTTCCTTTTCCCTCCTCCACATTGCCCTTTCTTTTCTACCCTCCGTTTGTCCCTTCTAAAGAACATGTCATAAGAAAATGGGCTTCTGTTGTTGCATAGGGTATGTTGTCTAAATTGGCAGGCACAGTCGAGACAACTGTCTTCCCTCGTCTCAGTTTCTGTTGCTGAGAGAAAGGGCTGGGAAGATGAGACCAGGGGTTTCAGAAGCATAGCTGAGGAGCAGGTGGTGGCTATCCCACGCCCTCAAACCCCCAATGTCTAGCCTCTCTACTCGGAAAAGTCGCGAATCCCCAGAAATCTTTCTTCTGATCCGGGGGTGACAGATGAATCCTGGGGGTTCGTGTCCCTAATAAGCAATAAGATAAAGACCTGACTCCCTTACCCTGTTCTCATGAGCATTATTATTGCAATGTGACAGGTAACATGCTCATGTGCCCAACAAGAGAGTGACTGGAGAGAGCATTTGAGTAGCAAAGAGAAGATGAAGATGGAGGATGGATGTCATGCCCAGATCACAGAGTCCCTCAAAACCAGCTAGGAGACCATTTCCTGTATGTAAAAGCAAAGAGCCTTTATTCTTACATGTTTGCAAACTCGGTCTCTCCATGTGTCCAACGTATTGAAGTGATCAGAGAGCCCCGAGCTCAGTGAGGGTTGGGTTTTTACAGTAGCAAAGGTGGGGGTGAGGGATTTCTAAGGTTCAGGATCCCAGAATGGCTGACATTTGTCTAGGGGTGTCCTAGTGAAAAGTGATGGGTATGTGCTGGCTGGTGATCCTATGGTGATCCTACAATGGTTAGACGTTAGGAATTTCCTGTGGATGGTCTGTTACTGGGTGGTACCTGGGTAGTCTCGGTTTGTGGTCTTTCCTGGAACCAGGTATTGCCTTAGGACAAACTACTGAGACTCAGGTCTCTATTGAGCTTGTCATTACTGGGTTCTACAATGGATTCCATACTGACTTAGCATTCCCTTCCTTTGCTTGGCTCTCCAAATCTTTCTAGGTCTGCTAAGTCTTGTGCTTCTTCCTTGTCACCCTGCTAAGATATCAAATTTATCCTTGTGTCTTCTAGCTCTGAAGAGTTTCATATGGTTTTCCTTCATTTATTATATTTAATGGATACACCTTGTCCACTCAGTCCTAGATCTGTATTTACCCCATCACCCTTCACACAACTGAGATTTTTTGTCTTCCTTTTAGCGTTTGTCTGGAGGCCTTTTTCATTCTGTCTGTCCTCAGTCTTATTCCAACTTTACTATATATTTAATTGACTCCTTTGGTCACATCAGATTTTGTTCCACATCCTTCAGGTCTTTTTGTTGTATAGAGTACTTAGTAAAACATCTTTAACTGGAAAGCCTTCCAGAGTCACCCTACAGCAAGAAGCCCTTTTGAGCAACCCATGTTCTAAGAAGTGATGTCTGACATCATCCCCCTTGGTGACTAGCTTTATCAGCATGTGCTGCAGGCACTCTCCCTGTGAGTGGTACATCTACCCATACTCCTGTGCTTTTGATATGTACTTCCCCCTTGTGTTTGTACATGAACACTTGCCTATGACCTTCACTTCTTATCACTCTGTGATAATTTTTTTTTTCACAGTGACAATGAGATTCAAAGAGAAAATGACTGGGATTAACTTCTGTACCAAATGCACACAACTGGAAACAATACAAGTAGCCTGTAGCCTTTGGTAAAATATTTCTCAAGATATCTCAAAGAGGAAGAATCTAATCCTGGTCAGTTCTAACAGGAAAGCAAACTAAAAAATCAAAAACATGATGGCATTTCTGATAGCAGATTCTCTCTGATTAGAAGCATCAGTTTGAATGAAAGAAGACAAATACCTATAATTTGGGTCTCTTCATACCTACTTGGCAACAAGGAATACAGTCAGATCCCGCAATGTAGTAGCTTCTTCCTTCATTATATTATTCTGCAGGCTTCAGAAGACCTACTAGCCTTTTGTGGCCTACTGTCTCTGCCTCAGGAGCTGAGATATTTAGAAGACTAGACAGCAGCAGTGCATATCATTCCTGTTTTACCTCATAAATTATTCCTCTTAGTGAAGCTGGTTAACTTGGCAGTATTAAAAGCAGATGAAGAGGCCAGATACACCAGCCATCACTTGTCACAACCTCTTGTTCTTTAAGCTGCAATGTCTTTTCCCACTTGCATATCACTTCAGAGAACAATGGTTCTGGTTGTAAAAGTCAGGCCAGGTTCTCATTCACAGACTCTCACATGTGTGCTTCACTCTGGCACTGTTGGGTGTCTATCCAGTCCTCAAACACCCCTTAAGTCACCCCAGTGATCGGGAGGGCCCATGCTGTAATTGTGGCTACTTTGTATCCCCAACTTCCTGGCTTTGATCTGATAGAAGAAGCCAGACAAACCAGCCTAGATTAAAGTCCATGTAATTCAGATTCCACATCCAAGTATCTTCAGGGATCCAAGAGTTTAGTGAATCTACTACACTCAACCCCAGCTGAGAAGCACTCACTTGTTTTACAAAATACTGGCTGACACCCTAGTGCTTCCAGGATACAAGATGCTCTCCCTACTCCAGAAAGAGAGGGTTGCACTGGAAATATTCTCTTTCCTTCATGGTATGACTTTAGAGTAAAGTCTTAGAGAAGAGCTCATCTTGTCCTTGGCTGTCTGCTTTATTCTCATTCAACTCTTTCCCACTGTGCCCACCAGGAATAAGATCTGCTGAACATGGCTCCAGACACGAGCATACAAATGGAAGCATGTGATAAAGAGATAGCAGCTGAGTCACTGGAAACAGTGAGCTTCCAGCTTTGTTTTTCTATTCTTTTCTAAAAATTCCACACATTGATTTTTCTGCCAATTACTTGTATTAACAATTTATGTTAAATGAAAACTAATTCACTAGCACAAGAAGTTACCACAAACCAAAGCATAAATATACCAACACACCTATGCTTATAATTGTTTTCTATAGTAGTGTTTTAAAATCTGTCTTGGGGTATTTTTTAAATTCTAGCATATTTTATTAATCATTTAATAAATATACATCAGCATAATTTATTGGCTAAGGTGATATTTTTTTGAAAATTGAATATTTCAGGTTTTGAATATCATATATTTTCTCCCAGTCTCTTAAATATACTGTTGAGTATGAAAGCTGCTATAGGAACAAAAGCAAATTGACTCGTTATGTTCCAATAAAACTTTATGTACAAAACCAAAGAGTGGACTATTGTTTTCTGGCCCATGATTTACTGCACTGCCTAGCTGAATTATCTTTATTACTATGCTGGGTCATGGAACAAATGAACAGAACATGCCATATGCCTTGAGTACTAACTGAATATTACTTCTAGAAACGAGACTGAATTCCAGTTCTACTGCCTTTCTCTCTGCTTGCTTCTGTTTTCTCCCGCAAATATCTCAGGCCTCACGTGCCATTAGAGTGGGATAGGGTTATAGAGCTCTATTTTCATTCCTTGCCTTTCTGACTCTTAGCACACACATGGTCTGCAACGAGCCAGAGGCCATAATACAATAATGGGCCTGAAGGAGCTAATCACTGACAGTGGCTTAATTTGTTCATCTTTCAGGAATACTTACATAGTCAAAGTGGATATTTAACATGCAGGCATCTTCCTCAGTGTATTAGTTTCCTGGAAGAAAGCTAGAAGCAAAAATATTTCTGGCTGAGGGAAGTCCTTAACAACGCATAAAATCCTACAGAAGCAACTGTAGTTTTCTTCCTGTGACTGTGCGAATAAACAACATATACTAAAGCAGTGCCATTGTAGGCATTGTTTCATGAGCTCTTCAGGTGAGGTTTGCGTTGAGTTCCTTTACGGCCCCCGAATACCTGCATTTTATCGATGGGGTACTGTAGCTAAGGTAGCCAAGGCTAGGAAACCTAGTAACCACACATCATCCTATGCCAGGTGATACTAGAACACCAGCGCTGTACCGCCTTGAAGTGACAGATTAATGAAACACATCTTTTTAAAATTAGAGATAACACTGATGGAAGGACAGTTTGGCACCAGTTAGTGAAATCTTACTTTAATGACCAAGAAAGCAAGGCTAGAAAAGCTTCTGGATTTGATGAAGTCGCTGTGGAGAGCTGCACGTAAAGGCTACTATTGATGTTATTTTTATTTTATTTGTGTTCGTGTGTTTGTTTCTCTTTGTGCTACCACATAGCCTATCAACAAAATGCTACTAAAGTGAATTTTAGATTCATTAGAAAATGATTCCTTCCTGCCGGGGTCTTGGTCTGTGTAAGTCTCCAACATGTGTGACATTGCTCTTTTCTGTTCTGCTCTTCAGTAATCATGGGCGTCCTGGGGACACCTCATTGCCCCTTATTCACTGGGTGATTGAGTCCTCCACAAGCAAACGCACACAATGTGCCCAGTTTAATAGAAGAGTGGAACAGTGCATTCATTCATTAAAATTCAACATTTAAACACCAGAGGTTAACGATGCTGCTTCCGGATTTCCCCGAAGGTGATAGAAATCTCTGACAATACTTAGTAAAGCCTATTCATAAAACAATGTAAGAAAGTTCCCAGTGGGGTGGCTCAAGGAAGGGCTTTGCCTGGGCAGCCTGCTTTCCATAGAGGATTCCTGTGTCTTGCTGAATTTAAAAAGTCTTTTTAAGACCCTGTCATAAGGCTGGGCCTTCCATCTTCTGTAAGGACTTTTATGTGTACAGCCTTTACACTGCAAGCACATTTTCATAATAGCTTTATAAATCAAGGTGGATCTGTGGAGGTTTGTTTTGTTACCGAGTATGTGGTCAATTTTTGAGAAGGTTCCATGAGGTGCTGAGAAGAAGGTATGTTCTTGTATGTTTGTATGAAATATTCTATAGATGTCTGTTAAGTCCATTTGAGTCATAACATTTGTTAATTCCCTTTTTTCTGTTTTTTGTTTGTTTGTTTTTTATTTTATTTTATTTTTGTCTGAATGACCTGTCCAGTGGTGAGAGTGGAGTGTTGAAGTCTCCCAC
>LOJH01029257.1:12762-23293 GCA_001685095.1 Ellobius talpinus | reverse complement strand
TTACAGATGGTTGTGAGCCACCATGTGGTTGCTGGGAATTGAACTCAGTACCTTCGGAAGAGCAGGCAATGTTCTTAACCGCTGAGACATCTCTCCAGCCCAGCGGCTAGTTCTTGAACTGCTGATACCCCACTCCCTTGCTGTCCTCCAGCGTCACAGAGTTTGGGGAAATCCCTCTGAATTCAAGTGTGGTGGCCCTCAAATGATTGTTCTGTGTCCCCAAACCAGGTTGGGTCTCAGCAGGGTAAGAACAAAAGGCTGCCACATCTGCAGTTACACCAGAACCCACAGTTATTGGGGACCCAGTGGGCTGAGAACCCAGGGAGGTCAAGACCTGAGTGGTCGTCTTTCAGGCCCAGGACAAGCCTGATTTCATCAGGGCTCATCCCTGCATCACGGGCTATCTCACACCTAGGAAAAGAAGCTACCTGTAAATGGCCCTTTTCTGACTTCTAAAGGCCAAGGGGACATTCCTAGTGGTGGCACACAGTGTAGTGTGGCTCAGTACCCAAGGGTTTGCCTTCTGACGCAAGAAGTCTTGGAGACTTGAATGTTGGGGTGTCCTGTTCCTCATAAATACCCAGGGAGTTGGCACACAGCTTTGCCTCCATCCTGGACTTGTTTTCTACCCTGTGTTATTTTGACCCTTGCCCAGCTTTCTGTGGTAGGACAGGAAGGTACTAGAACTTCAAAGAGCAGTGGTTTCCTCAAACGGCCCACTTCTGGCTCAGGCTGGCTAGGATCTGGGGCACCCGCCCCCTTTTCTCTAGCAGACCACACATATCTGAAGGGCCATGCTGACCTATGGCCCTTGGGCTAGTATACCTTGCATAGATGATATACATGGGAACTCAGGGCTGAGGCCGTTTGATTACTGACCTAAGGAAACCAAAAAAAGGAGCTTGGAGGTATTGGAGGTAGCCCTACCAGTCTCTAGCCTCAGGTGGACAGAGGGCGGACCCCAGGCATGGGTGCTGACCAGGTACAAGGGCAGAGTTCAAAAGGGGAAGGGGGTCACTGGCTCAAGAGTCCTTCAGACTCACCCCTGCAGGCCCTCAGCACCTGCGCACCTCGCCAAGCCACCCTTGCTTATCTGAGCCAAAGTCTGAGTCACAGGAAACAGGGAGGTCCCCCTGCTCAAGGGGTCCTGACAAGGTATGAGGGCCCAGGGAAGGACAACAAAGCCAGGAGGCCAAGGCAAGGACAAAAGGCTTCTGCTCAGAAGGATCATCTAGAAGGACCGGACAGCAAGGGTTGGTGGGAATCGCCATCTCCCCTGAACTCCTGTGAGACTGAGGTTTCACACCACTCTAGTCACAGTGGGACACACTTGGTGTCCTGCCTCCCCGACAGGCTTCTTCTCTCTGTCTGCCATAATATGTAAAGAAGGCAGAAAGTCAGGCCTCTGCCCTGGCATGGCCTCGAAATCCTCCCGGTCCAAAGGATCTCTCCAGTTCTACTTGAGGTTCCAGCCCTTTGTGTGAGAGCCTGAACCGCCGTGCCCAGAAATGACCCTATTCTGAAGATAACCAGCCATCTGCCAGGAGTTTGGGTCAAGGACAGCTACTATACGTCTACCTGAACCAGAAGACCTGGGGGCTCTGACTGCAGGAGCTGAAAACTGGAGATGGTAGCTGGGAACACTGGTAAGCAAGGCCCTAAAGCTGAAAGGTCCTGAGAGGGCTGGAAACTTAAAAGCCAACACCTGGGGCTACAGAGGAGGCTCAGTGGTTAAGAGCACTTACTGCTGTCCCAGAGGACCTGGGTTCGATTCCCAGCATCTTCATGGCAGCTCAGAGCAGTCTGTAACTCCAGTTCCACAAGATCAGACACCCTCTACTCCTACAGAAGGAAGTAGACCTGGTACAGGGAGCTGTGCTGTGGGATTAACAACTCACTGGATAAAGATGATGTTTTATTCTGAAAAACTCACAAAGATCCCAGGGTGTAGGCCACGGCCCTAACCTACCCCTGGCTCCAGGCCTGCTCTTTGGTCCTCACCATGGTCTTTTCTCAAAAGCAGGTCTCTTATGGAGTGTACAATATCCATGAGTGTATCTGTGAGTAGGGAGGCCACAGGACTCAGTCACTGTGGTGATCTCCAGGGGGAGACAAGTGAGGTGAAGTAAGTCCCACATGTCCCAGGTTCAGGGGCCACACTGGTCTGCACAGTCCTTTACACTCTGAAATACTGGATAGATGCTGGTGAGAGGGAACATGGTAGTGGCACCCAGCAGAGAGCCCACCTGGATAGCCACACCAGCTGCAAGCAGTGCTGGCCGGCCTCCACTGTGCAGCAGGGAATTGATCGCCACCTTGACGTATGAGAACACGCCTGCACACAGTACCCACGATAGCACCTGAAAGTGGGGGTAGAGGGGAGGTCTGCAGCAGCAGCTAAATGTGAAGTCCCCCTGCTCTGAGACAAGCCCTATTCCTGCTTCATCTCTCCATTCTACTTACCACAAGGACCACACCTGCAGAGGTGCCCACCAGAGGAGGACAGGGACTTAAGACTGCCAGTGTCATCAGGTAGGCTCCGAAGAACATGCCCAGAATAGACAGACCATACAGTCCTGCCAGAGACCTGCCAAGGATGGACTGAGATTCAGGACTGGCTGTCCCAGGCCCTGGCTGACCTCAGGCTCCTCCCCACCAGGGCTTGGGGCCCATGGGCACCTGCACAGTACTGCCATGGCCAGAAAACAGGAAAGGGGGTTGGCGGAGCTACCCAGTACAACAGCCAAGTGGTAGGCCAGGCGCCCGTAGGGCAGACAGGAAAAGCTCTGTACAGCAGGCAGCACACCGTTGGTCAGAGCATTGGTGACAGCCAGCAGCCCCAGTAGACTGGCACTTCGGGAAGAGAACAGCTGATGGGCCTTAGGGTCTGGGCTGGGAGCAGTGTCTGCCACCTGGCCTGGTGACTCCTGCAACGGTGAGACCTCTTCTTCTTCTTCCTCTTCCTCCTCTGTTCCTGGTGTTCCTATCTGAAGCCCTGCATCCACCATGGGGACAGAGGATGAAGATGGCAATAGTAACAGGAGACCTTGGAAGGCAGCAGCAGAAGTGCCCAGAAGGGCAGTCATAACCCAGAAGAAAGTGGTGGCAGAAAAGCGCTCAGGGAAATTGACGGGGGACTGCTGGATAGGAGGCCCAGTGGTATCATTGGCCAGCACGGGCAGACACTCAAGGCGGCCCACCCCCTGCATCAGGGCTAGCACACAAGGCAAGAGGGCACTTAGGCCCTGGCCCAGGAAGAAAGAGCGTAAAAAGGGAGGGGGCAGGTGGCTCAGGAAGGGCAGGAAAGTGACATTAGAAGCACAGCAGGCCAGTGACAATACAAAAGTCAGCGTGAGGAAGGCCACAGAGTGGGACTGCCCTGCCACTGGGGCCACGTGGTTCCAAAGAAGGGCCAGCAGGGCTGTGCCCACTATGCTTAGTCCCTGCACCACTTGGATAGGGATCCGCTCGCCCTTGCCGCGGGCCAAACGCCTCCACAGGGTCACCAGCAGCAGACCCAGGTTCCCCAGCGCCACAAGCACAGAGAGGTACGAAGGGAGGCTCCAACCTGCAGTGGAGGGAGGAGACCGTGTAAGCGCACCAGGCTAAGGAACAAAGAGCACCTGCGGCCCATCACCCACTTCACGCACCCTCCGGGAGCTCTTTCGTCACTACAGGCAGCTCTACCCAGATCCCGTTGACCGCAGCCCAGGAGCCCATGCCGAAGAGGGCCACGAACAGATGGGTCAGCACCAGTCGGCCCAACGGAGGTGCTGCCATTAGGTCAAAGGGGGCCCTCCAGGACAAAGCGCAGGTTAACAGTCCACTCGTCACCACGTAGGTTCGAAGCTTCCCTGGCTACTCTAGGTGCCAAACCTCTTCCAGCTGGAGGGAGACAAAATTTTAGGCGAGTGGACAGAACCGGGGTCCGAGGTAAATAGATGGCAAGACCAAGGTACCTGGAAGGAGGCGGCAGATAGATCAGGAGCTGCACGTACCAAGGAGCATGCACCGAGACCCCACAGAGCAAGACTGGCAAGCGGGAGAGCAAGAAGCTGGCCTGAAGCGTGGCTCCCGGGAGGACGACCAGCGAAGGAGTAGTCAGTCTCTGGTGCTTTAGGAGAATGAAGTCTCGGCACTGCTAAACCCAAGGCAGGCGGCGTGGGTCGGCGAGGGGCGTGGCTGGCTGGCTTTACCCAGGGCTCCACCGCCGAGCGCTTTGCATCAGGGGCGTGGGGCAGAAGCTTTCCGCCCAGCAGCAGGAGCACACGCCGCTTGGTTACGGACGCAGCCAAACCCCAGCTCCGGGACTGGATGAAGACGCCCTCAAATCCGCTAGACTCACAGCGGAAGTCCCGCCCCCGGAAGCTAAAAGTAGTGGAAGGCCCGAGGCCGGGGCCACGCCTCTTCCTCCCAGCCCACACACCCACCTTCCGCTTTTGCGGAGGTACCGGAGCTATGGCTCCTGTATCCTCTGGGCGAGTTCGGCGTCGAGCTCGAGGCTCCAAGCGGGCCGATACGCAAGCCCGCTCGGCCGAGGACTGGTGGTGGGACAGGCTGGCACCTCGCGGTTCTGGATACCACCTGCTGCAAGCGGACAGCATGCTGCTCGTGCTGCCGGACCTAGAATCTACCCGCGCTCGTGCGCACAGGCGCGCCCCTCGCCGCGCTCCGAGACCGCTGACTCGCGGCCCCACAGCGGTAGCCAAGACCAGGGTTAAGCCCCGACCTGAGCCGTCGCCCGGTCAGGGCCCGGACTCCGGCTGGGGAGACCGTATTCCCTTAGAAGTCCTGGTGCATATTTTCGGGTTGTTGGTTGCGGCTCATGGGCCCATGCCGTTTCTTGGCAGGTACACTAACAACAGCGCCTGCCGGGGTAGGGACTGGCCCACTGAGCGGGTTGAGCTGCAAGGCAGAGGGCAAAGCATCTCAACGGGTATACACGAGTGCTCCGGCACCTGTCTCCACTTGGAGCCCCCGAAGCCTGGCTTTGAGACCGCTGCGCTGCAAGTTGCAAGGGCAGATATGCTGCTTCTAAGACACTTTATTGTAGGCATCACTCACGAAAAGCCATACACTCTCAGCGAACTTTTTCTTCTAGGGCTGCACGCGTTTGCCGCCGTTGGCATGAAGCCACCTCCCATCCTTCACTCTGGCACACTGTGACCCTGTCACCCCCGCTGGTTGGCCGGGCTACCAAGGGCATCCTTAAGGCAGAGAAGAAGCACCTTACTTCCCTGGAGTGGCTCATACCCAATCGGTGAGGGTCCCTTGTCATCTCATTTCCGTTGCTTTACCAGTTCCTCCGTGCATCAGTGTTGGGTAGGGAGGATGCTGGCCAGAGGGGCATGAGGAGTCTAGTACAGCTGGGCCTTGCTGTCACCCAGGTTCTCACAGCTCCAGAGGTTGACCATCATCCATTGGAAGTCTCAAGTACGCCCTGTGTTGGAGGTGAGAACTTGAGCCTGCCCTGAACACCAGCTGTAACATCTGTGTTGCCCACTCTCGGGGAGTGCCCTGGTGCTGCCCCACAGAGATGTCTGCCTGCCCAGTTCTGTCTTGCTGACACCTTAGGTAGGAAGTTGCCAGAGGAAAAGGCACCCAAGTGGGCCTGGCATGGACAGAATGGAGTCATAGCTGGGCCATAGGATGGACTTGTCAGGACCTCCCTCCCCAACCCCACATGGCCTCTTTCTTGCCACAGCTGGTTAGCAAGTTCTGCCCCCGGCTCACCTTCCTCAAGCTTTCGGACTGCCACAGTGTGACTGCTGACACCCTGGTCATGTTAGCCAAAGCCTGCCACCAGCTCCACAGCCTGGACCTACACCATTCCATGGTGAGTCCTGCGTCCCAAGGGGCCCTGCAAAAGCCTTGGCCCTTGTGAGATGACACACACCCCTGTACTGGATCCCTAGATAGAGTCCACAGCTGTGGTGAGCTTCTTGGAGGAGGCAGGGTCCCGAATGCGGAAGCTGTGGCTGACCTACAGTTCCCAGACGACAGCCATCTTGGGTGCGCTGCTGGTAGGTTGGTGATGGGCAGGGGCAGAGCTGCCTGGGAACTGCCAGGCCTTTTGACCTAGTGTGTTTCCCCACCGTTACAGGGCAGCTGCTGCCCCCAGCTCCAGGTCCTGGAGGTCAGCACTGGCATGAGCTGCAACAGTACGCCCCTGCAGTTGCCCGTAGAGGCTCTGCAGAAAGCCTGCCCCCGGCTACAGGTATCCATGCCCTACCTTCCCCCACTTGCCATTCGCCGCCGACCTGTCTGCAGCCTGTCCCTCCTCCCGACTCCCAGGTGCTACGACTGCTAAATCTGATCTGGCTTCCCAAGCCTTGTGGACGAGGGGTTCCCCAGGGACCAGGCTTCCCCAGCCTTGAGGAGCTCTGCCTGGCTGGCTCCACCTGCAGCTTTGTGAGCAATGAGGTTCTGGGCCGCTTGCTCCATTGCTCTCCCAAGCTGCGCCTGCTGGATCTTCGCGGCTGTGCTAGGATCACACCTGCCGGCCTGTGTGATTTACCGTGTCAAGGTCAGCTGGCTTGGCGTGGTAGGTGGGGTGGGGGCTCACTGCCTGCCTGCTGTTCACACCCAGTTCTCTCTTTGCAGAGCTGGAACAGCTGTACCTGGGCCTCTATGGCATGTCTGACGGGCTGACTCTGGCTAAGAAAGGCAGCCCCCTGTTGACCCAGAAGTGGTATCACAGCCTCAGGGAGCTTGACATCAGTGGCCAAGGCTTCAGTGAGAAAGACCTGGAACAGGCCCTAGCCGTTTTCTCTGGCAGCTCTGGGGGCTTACATCCAGCCTTGTGCTCCCTCAACCTTAGGGGTACCAGAGTTACACCAAGCACAGTCAGGTCAGTGCCTCTTTCTCTAGTTCTGTGAAGTTTTTTTTTTTTAAATATTTATCTATTTATTATGTATACAATATTTTGTCTGTGTGTANGGACCTTTGGAAGAGCAGGCAATGCTCTTAACCACTGAGCCATTTCTCCAGCCTAGTTCTGTGAACTTTGTACTTGCTTATCTGACTTGGGGAACCAGAGGTGTCCTCCCTCGTTTCACTTTTCCAGGGGCTAAGATGAGTGTAGGTCAGACTCCTACTTGGAAACATCAGAAGAACTAGGCTTAGGCCTGGGTGGCTCGAGGTCATAGGCCTGGTGTAGAGTGAGGACAGACAAGGCTCCCTGGCCAACAGCTCACTTTCCCACGGCCTGCCTGTTCCACAGTTCTGTGATTAGCAGTTGCCCAGGGCTGCTATATCTCAATCTGGAGTCCTGCCGGTGCCTCCCCAGGGGACTGAAGCGTGCCTACCGGGGCCTGGAGGAAGTTCAGTGGTGTCTAGAGCAGCTGCTTACGAGCCCGCTGTCCTCTAGATAGCCCACTTAACTGGACACCAACCAGCTTTCCCCTGCCCCTTTTCACTTGCAGATGTTTGAGCTTTTGTTACAATAAAATATTTTTAAGCATTCTGTATGGCCCCTTGTTGTTTTATTTGAAATTCTGCTCACGCTAATCCAGGCTGGCCTGGAACTCAGTGTAGCCCAGGCTGACCTTACACTCACAGCAGGTCCACCTATCTCAGCCTCCCAGGTGATAGACTTACAAGCATGGACCAACATGTATGGTCCTTAGAGTAAGTTGTTGGGTGAAAATCGGTCATACCTGATGGGGCGGCTACAGCATCCTAGGCCTGTGTATGTGGGAATGGCCCTTAGGTCTCCTAGCCCAAGGGTTTGCTGTGTCTGCAGGGTTTGACTCTTGGACTGTGAATTCCACCCTTAGGACACAGTTATCTGAGGATAGGGTAAGGAGTGAGGTATAAAATGGTGAAAAGAGCCAGGTGGTGGTGGCCCACACCTTTAATCCCAGGCAGAGGCAGGCGAGTTCAAGGCCAGCCTGGTCTACAAGAGCTAGTTCCAGGACAGGCTCCAAAGCTACAGAGAAACCCTGTCTCGAAAAACCAAATAAATAAATGGTGAAAAGAAGGCACAGAGGCCTTTATCATCCACCAGAATCCGTGAGTTGATAATGTTGGCAACAGTGGCTTAGGCTATCTAGCCATGAGGAAGCCTCGCTGCCTACCAGGTCATGGAGACTGGCCAGAGAGTGCACGCTCACTAGAAAGGTGTGGTCAATAGAATAGCCCCTTCTAGAATCCTTTACCCTGAACTTCTAGAACCCAGGCAGTTCAGTCTAGACTGTTATCTACTTCCCGGCCCCGCTGTTGTCTGGCAGCTCCTGCTCCGTCCTGAACTGCAGCCCTGGAATTGTCTCGGGTGGGAGCCCTGTGTATAGTCACTGGATGGTGGGGCAGTGGGCAAGCTATATGTTGACTACTTCTACCTAACTAGGTCCCCAAGGAGCAGACCACTGGCCTCCCCACGTCTGTCTTTGCCACATGCTTCCAGCTCTGGGCCGTAGGACTCTTCTCTACTGAGCGCCACTTAGCCAATCGCCTCAAGAGCAACAGCTTTTACCCCTTCAAGCAGCAGCAGCCAGATGGTGGGCAGGGGACTGGGCACGGCCAGGTTCCCACAAGTGGAGAGGCTGGCTGAAGCTGGGTGGGTGAGGGTAGGCAGACACTGTAGTAGCATGGAGAACCTCCACTGGGAGGGTCCCCCTGGCACTGTCCAACAGCTGGGGGCAGCTCCGGGCTGTCCTCATGTGCTGGGCCATGCTGTCCTCAGTGTTTGTGCTCGAGTACCACCTGGACACGCTCTGGAAGGGGACGCTGCTCTTCATCGTCTGCCTTGTCTTGGTCTGCTCTGATGTCCTGAGAACGGTCAGAGCTCCTGCACCCCACCCCCCTCTCCCTTGGCATGAGGGCCACACAGAAGCTCCAGTCAGAGCTCACCTCCCTGTTAATCCTTGGTGCCCACAGGTGCAGAAGCAGGAGACCTGGTGCTTTTCTCTCTATGGCATGGCTATAGGCCTGTGGCTCATGGTTTCCTCAATCCCCCGGCGCCGCCTAGTGCTGAACCACGCCCGCGGCATGTACCATTTCTCCATCAGTGGCCGAACCGTGTGTCAGGGCCCTATGCATCTGGTCTATGTGCGCCTGGCACTCAGCTCTGACGGTGATGCCTGGGATAGGAGGGGGGAGAGGGGAGAGGGAGAGGGATGTGGATTCAGAGCTGGGAGGGGCCAATAGTCCATCTGGACACTCCCACCTTGGAGGCCACGCCCCTACCATTCCCCCCCCCCTCTGGGAAGTTAGGTTCCTGGCTCAGTTGATCATCTATTGGCAGTCTATGGCAGGTGCTTCTTCCAGCTGGTCCTTTGTGGCCACAAGCTAGAGCCACTTGTTCTGGTGCAGCTGTCAGAGCGCTATGAGGTGGGTCCTGCCCACCCCCAAAAGATACTAACTACTTAGTTAGCTTAGAGTTCTTGAATGGGGCTATTTTTCCTCTGTTGAAGCCTCCCCTCTAAGGGTAGCAGGAGCACTGTGGATTCGGGGCAGGGGTAGGGGAACTCCTCGGGGAAGGAGTATATAAAGAGCCACTCACTTATTCATAGCAAATGGAATTCCTGGGTCGGCACATCGCCCGGAAACTCAACATCAACTACTTTGACTACTTGGCCTCCTCCTACCGTCATGTTGTCCGCCACTGGCCACTGGGGGCCACCTTTAGCCCTGGCATTGTGCAGCGAAAAACACAAGTCTACACTAAGTCAAGTGTCACCGACCTGGATGTTTGACTCTGGGGCCTGAACCCCACCCCACACTCCTTTTCCCTATGCTGCCCCTTATCCCCGTCCTAGAGGGACTGCCAGCCAGCCCCACCTACTAGTCTTCCTCTTAATAAAGCTGCTTCAACATCCAGCCAGGTGGTTTTCAGTTGTTTGTTTGTTTCTGAGGGGGCTTCCTTTAAGGGTCTTCCCCTAGCACAACCTTTTGGGGCCTGAGGATCCCATCTTCTCCACTACTGGAGTAAATTCCACAGTTTGGGTCGGAAGAAGCAAGGAAACTATGAAACCTGGCCTCTGATTGCCTGAACTTGTCACTAAGCTGGGACTTCCTGTCCCTCTTAGCCAGCAATACTGAATTGGGGCTAACCAATGAAGCCAAGGAGTCAGAATATGATTGGTCTGTCTGGTAGGCACCTGCCTCTAGTCCAGCCAGCAGTGATATGGGGCAGAGCCAGACGATATGCCCTGGGCCTTCTGGTATATACAGGACTGCGCTTATGCACACGTGGCTCCCAGAGTCCTCGGTCGAGCTGTCTGGTCCACCATGGCCTATGCTTTGTATCTCTGGTGAGCTCCCTTGTCTAACAGACACTCTGGCTCCCATACTGGCACCTGAGGCCTCCTGATGCCCGGGGCTGCCACAGGAGCAGAGGACCGCTGTCCATCTGGCTCTGTGGTCAACATTTTGGCATGTGTCCCTGGGCTAGCTATGTAATTTGTAGAGCCACAAGATGAAAATATGGAGCCTTGCCTAGTGGTTGTCTTTAATCTCAGCTCTTGGGAGGCAGAGACAGGCAGATCTCTGTGAGTTCGAAGCCAGCCTGGTCTACAAAGCAAGTTCCAGG
>LOJH01029256.1:0-10383 GCA_001685095.1 Ellobius talpinus | reverse complement strand
CAGAGGTCTGCCTGCCTCTGCCTCCTGAGTGCTGGGATTAAAGGCATGTGCCACAACCACCCGGCGGTTTTAGGTTTTACATACTTCTGAGATCCACTTTGAGTTATTAGTTTCTGTGTATGATGTGCAGAAGACACCCAAATTTTTCCTTACTGAATTGTCTTGGCACTCATACTCAAAAAAATCAAGAAAATATAGATATCGAGGCTTATTTCTGGACTCTTAATTCCATCAGCCTCTACGTCCATTCTCAAGACTCAATTCTCAGTGTCAAACTGACTTGATTACTACAGCATTGTGTTTGCGTTGTTTTGTGCTACATTTAAAAGTCATTTTGATACTAGGCGGTGGTGGTGCACACCTTTTACTGCAGCATTAGGAGGCAGAGGCGGGCAGATCTTTGTGAGTTCGAGGCCAGCCTGGTCTACAAAGCAAGTTCTTGGACAGCTAGGGCTACAGAGGGAAACTTTGTCTTGAAAAACCAACACCAAAACAAAACAAAAAGTCATTTTGACATAAACTATGCATATAAATAAATAAAGAGACGTGATTTTAACACCAACTATCAAATTACTTAGACTTGGAGAGTTTACACATTCTCTAATAGAAATAGGATTTTCCCTCTTGCTATCAAGCACAGAGACTAAAGGAAATTCTCCTGTCCCCACAGGTCTCCCCTCAATCCCACACTCTTAGGCTGCAGTACTGAGTTTTACCAGGCTAGACTGTATTTATGCAGTGATACACAGTTAAATGGCTGCTCACTGTTTTACCTCCATAACACCTAAGAAAGTGAAATGTTTAAATGAAAATTTACTTGTACATCAGTACAAATGAGATAGCTTCTAGCTACCTGAAGAGAACTTCATGTTCTACAGAGCACTAAGACACTGCTTTACCTGAGTTTCATAAACACCAGGAGAGGCCAACAGAGCGATCAAGGCCTGGAATGCCCAGAAGCCACCACCAAGTGGCACAGACATAATTCCAAGTTTGCTTCATAAAGCACTTCCACTATGTTCTGGTAAGATCTCATTCACAGCATAAAACAGTGCTGAGCTTCCATGGAAGGATCAGATGACAACTATCCCAGCTCTGGATTTACACTAGCCATCAGTGGCCCTACTTGAGACAGATGTCACTACTCACTCTGCAGCTGTGCAGGCCTTGGATGCAGACCCGCCCCCTGTGCTGGGGTCAAGGGCATGCTCACCATGCCTACCATCTTCTGATTGTGGTTCCTCTCGCCAGTGTTCCTATCCCCCAAAACAATTTAGCCCCTTAGTATTTCTGAATGACACACACATAAAACACACTTAAAACTGGCAAAACGAGTTAAGAAGACTGTTCAAAGACAATACCAGAATTCTGACAAGCACATGAAAACATACCCATTAGGCATCATGAAGATGCAACTGAAATTCAGTGGACACGTTACCTTCCCACCAGAGACAGTATTAGTGAAATTAAGTGGACATGTTACCTTCCCACCAGAGACAGTATTAGTGAAATTCAGTGGACACGTTACCTTCCCACCAGAGACAGTACTAGGTGCTGGCAAGGATGTGTAGAAAAACTTCTCACACACCTTTCTTTAAAACAACCTAACAGGCTCTAAACAGTTTCAACCAGGATTCCTTGATGCAGGTCTACTATCCCAGATAGTGCAAGGCTAAAGCAGGATCATCAGGTCAAAACTTGCCTGAGATAAAGCGAGTTCAAAGTCAGCCTAGGTAACTTAGTAAGATCATGCTTGAAAAGCTAAGAAGTTTTCAAATGTAACTTAGTAGTGCATGATTGCCTAGCTGCTCAAGGCCCTGGGCTTGAGACCCAGGACATTACAAAGAGGCAAATATTTTCAATGCCTACCTCTGCAAAAATGAAAAAATAAATTACACAGACTAGCAATTTCATCCCTAGAGAGAAATAAAAACACGGAACCACATAAATATTATCGCTAGTATATAACTGAACACAAAATATTTCCACAATGTTCAGCAATAAAACTAAATCAACTATTATTTGCTTGTTTGAGACAGGGTCTCACTCTGTAGTGCAGGCTGGCGTGGAATTATGTAGACCAGGATGGCCTTGTCTCCTCAGTGTTGGGATACAATGTGCAACTATGTCTAGCTGAATGAACTACTGATGACTACAACACCAATCAACCTAAAAACACTATGCCAAGTGAAAGAGCCAATCATAAAAGACCACACAGAGAAAATGCAAATCTGTAGAAATAAAAAACAGAATATTTATTGCCAGGGACTTAAGAGGGGAGTATAAGGAACCTCTGAGGGATTATAGAAAATTTTAAATCTATACTGTGAGTATGGCCATATAACTCCTTAAATACACTACAAATGGGGCTGTGAGTTTAGCTCAATGGTAAAGCAACTGCTTAATATATCTGAGAGCCTGGTTGACTCTCTGTCTATCTGTCTTTGTTCATGACTTATACATGCAATGGTAAATTTGATACAAATTCTATAACTCAATAAAGCTGTCATTTTAAATTATATTTTGTTTACTGATGGGAGTAGAAGCCAGAGGAGAACTTGTTTTCTGCAAGAGTTAGTATTCTTATTATGTGGGCCCAGGGAAAGAACTGGAATCTTCAGGCTTGGCAGCGATTGCTTTCCTATGAGCTACACTACCAGTCAGTAAAACTGCTTGCAAAAAGGCCACCCATGACCTCGTTCTCTTGAAAACTGGAGCATGACATATCTGCGCCTGTGCCCTTTGCAATCTCCCACTCATCTTCTTGCCTCCACAAAGTAACCATGACCCTGAATTGAGTGTTCATCAACCTCTATCTTTGTTATTAGGCAACAGCACTAAACAAGGTAACTTCATTCTGTGTGTTTTATCTCAGCTGTACACTTCTTGGCTTAGGTATTCTGCATCAGGGACACCATGGCGTAATCTGAATACGGCCTGCACATTACAGCTGGTGATCTCTCAAGTCTCTTCTAATCACTTTTTCTTCACATGGTCTTGTAGTTGTTGGACAAAAAGCCCATTCCCCAGATTTGCTGGGAATCAACACAGGGCCTTATCCACAGCAGACAAATGCTCCATCATCAGCAACATCTCCAGCTGCTCAAGTGCTTCTTTTAGGCATCATTTCACCTACACATGAGCCCTGAACCTCATGTAGCATAGATGCCCCTCTTAAGGCTTGACTTATATTTAGGTTAAGCACTATTTTGAGCACACTTAGTTTGGTTTATCCTTAAGTTGTTCATTACTTCATAAACCTCTGTGTAATTATCCTAAAATAAGTATTCTACTAAAGATAAACATCTGGATTTATTCTAGCCTTTTCTTGGGTAAGATAAAGGGTAGGCCTGTTATTCACACATAAATACCAATACTTATGTATATGATTCCCAGGTGGTCACATATGTAAGTTTACCATTTACAATGTATCTCTGCATGTTTGAGTACGTCTGCACAACTGGACATCAGGCATCCTTCTCTGTACTCTCCTGCCTATCCCTTATGGCAGGATCTCTGACCCTGGAGCTTGTTTCATCTCAGTCAAGCTGAACTCAGGCCTTCAGGACTGCACTGTGACACTCCACCACAGAGCATCTCTTCATCCTAACATTTTCTGATTTCTAAGGGTTCCATGTAACCCCTTAAGATTCAGTTCTATAACTTAAAGATTTCTTAATGCACTACAATGGTCCATTTATACATGCTACTCCCCCACTAGTCAAGCATTTGTAACATATTCCAAGCAGCAGCCACCTAATGGTGTTCCTCACATGAGCGACCACAGATGACACTAGTCATTTCCTTCCTCCCACCACCTGGTCTCAAGGATCAGATTCAGTTGTCAGGCTTGGCAGCAAGCACCTTCATGTGTTGAGACCCCTTGCCAACATTTTTTGGATTTTTCTGTTGTTTTGGTTTTGAGTCACAGGGTCTTGCTATACAGCTCAGGCTTGCCTTAAACCGAACTCCCCTGCCTTTGCCTCCCAGTGTGAGATCTATAAATTTGTGTCACCACATTTAGAAGGATAAGCCTTTCTCTGAGTGCCACATGTAGAGTGGCATGTGTACCATGATACATGCAGAGGTCAGGTGACAAGCTGTACGGATCAGTTCTCCTCTACCATGTGGGTCCACAGAGGTGGACAGCAACTAAGGAACAACATCTGCACTTGTTTCCTGGCCTCCACACACAACCATGCATATGCATGCATGAGCACACACACACACACATTTGTGAACACACATGCCTTCCCCAAAACAAAAGAATGAACAAAATACAAACACAAAAATTAGCACCAGGTAGTGGCACACTTTTAATCCCAGCACTTGGGAGGCAGAAGCATGTGGATCTCTGCATTTGAGGCCAGTCTGGTCTACAGAGTGAGTTCCAGAACAGCCAGAGCTACACAGAAAAACCATGTCTCAAAAACTAATAATACTAATACAAAAAATAAAATACACAGATTTGGAGACTAAATCACTTCTTTGAATTTTAAGTTTATATATAGACACAGATTAGGATAGTAATGCCAAATGAAACTAGTTTATGCAAACAATCACTTTTATTCTTCTGTATTTATATCCTTATAAAACCAGAAACATAATGAGACAAACCTTTGTCTCCAGAACAGATTTACTGCTAATCACTACAGTACTTCAGTATGTTCTAGACTACAGAAAAATCATAGTGAAACTTACCTCTGTCTTTTTACTACTATGATCTGCAAATGAAAAAAAAGAGAAGTTTTACTGGGAAGAATTAACAAATATTTTAACATGTAAAAAAAAAAGCCAAAGTATCCAAAAGAATGTTAAAACTGTGAAGAGTCATAAACAGAATTTTCTAAGATTCACATCTGATTTACTTTCAAAATGTTAAAAATCTAGCACAGACCGGCTGGTTTGTTCAACTCCAGGACTACATCTTATATCCTAGGAGATGCTACCACATGGAGGGCATGTTACTAGATTTTAAGCATGTGAGTTTTATACATAACTCAGTTCTATGTCATATAGATATATCTATGTCAAAAATCAAATCACAGAGAACTATTAACTGAAAATGTTCAGATGACTGTCTTTGCTGAATAAAATAAAAAAACATTTGATGTCCTTAAAAGCTATTGGCCATATTATTTTAAAGATACACATGGTTATTTGCTTGCACTGTAATGAAATCCTTAGCAAATTTATAATACATATGTACAGATGTGCATTTATAGAATTTATAGTACATATGTACAGACGTGCATTTATAGGATTTATAGTACATGTGCACTTAAAGAATTTATAGTACATAGGTACAGATGTGCATTTATAGAATTTATAGTACATAGGTACAGATGTGCATTTATAGGATTTATAGTTCATATGTACAGATGTGCATTTATATACAAGGCAGGAGGAGACAGGAGCTTGGATTCAGTTCAAGGTTTTATAGAGAAAGCATTCTGTTAGAGAATTTGTAGGGACAGGATTGCCCCTTTCCATCTGAGGTAGAGGTAAGGACTAGTGGCTGGCTGCTGTGCTTCTCTAATCTCTCAGGGTTAACCTCTGTATCTGACTCTGGGTTTTTATTATTTAGACCAACTAGAATTCATGGTACAAAAGGACTTTAAGACCTAAATAAGAAAAATATTGAATATATTCAATAGCTAGACAAGGAAGTTACAAAGTGGATGAAACAATCAGTAACTTAGAGGAAAAATTCCCTAGAGAAAAGAAGGAGATTCCTATGGTTCTGGAAGCCTCACAAGGCCTGTCCCTGAGGCTATATAAGCAGCAGAGTTGCGTTAGATAGAGTTGCCTGTCATTTAGACAGTGATATTCAGGGTAGTGCCTGTCGTAGGGACAGTGATATTCAGGGTGCGGTGTTTATGAGCTGTCACCCAGGCTGGAGGTAGCTTCTGGTGATGCAGCTGTCAAAAAGTCACCAGTGTTCCTGCAGCTTCTGTAAGAAAACCCAATGATGTCATTTTGGTCTGCTATTGATGCCCTCTCCCGAGTGAACAAATGCTGTCTCCTCAGGAAGTCACTCCACACTTTCTCTCTGGCCCTTTTGCCTCCTACCACTTGAGCAGCAGGCACGACTCTGACAGACTCTGGCCCGACACTGACCTGTGAGCCAGCGCATTTCTGTTTGCTGGAAATTACCTACCACAGGAATACAAAATGAACTAACACAGGCTTACATTTTTATACTCTACATGGTAAAACTAACCTAACCAAAGTCGGAAAAGTACTCCTGACTATAAAAAGGCTCAGTTGGTAGATCCTGTCCAGCATGAGCCAGCTTCTGGGCCTGACCCCCAGCACCACATCAACTAGACTGAGGCAGAGGCAGGAGGTCAGCGTGGCTCTGGGGAAGCAGGCAGGCACACCTTACCTTCACACTGGAAATCCTTCAGGGACACTGTGAGAGGTCTGTCCTTCCCCTGATGGGTCTTCCTCTTATCTTTTTTATTTATACCTTTGGACTGAGTTGAAGCATTTTCAACATTTTCATAATCCTAAAAAGAATTACCAACAGTAATTAAGTTTGGTTTACAAAGAATAACATCAATTCCTCAGTATGTTTCTTAATGTTTTACTTTTAAAGATTAAAGGGAAAAAACCCTGAAAATTTAGGCCAGCAAAATTGTATGAAAATTCCTAATTAGTTATTGTTCATCTTCTCAACTGAAAACACTGAAGTAAAAATATCACAGATTGGTTTATAAACCTCCCCCCCACTGCCAACTTCTTATTCTTTCCTTCAGGACTAAATTTAAGACAATGATCTACAATTTCTGACCTCATACCCTGAAATGGGGATTGTGCTATTCTCTGACACTAACACTGCCACCAGCTTTCTCTTAATTACCAAATCTAAAAGACAATTTTTTTTGAGATTTCAGTAAATTCTTTTTTCCTTTTAATTGATTTTATTGAGCTTTACATTTTTCTCTGCTCCTGTCCTTTCCTCTCCCCTCCCTTTCTACCCTCTCTATCCCCATGCTCCCAATTTACTCAGGAGATCTAAGACAACGTCCTTGGGCACCAGTCATACATGTAGGCAAAACACCTATACGTGAAAAATAAAAATATTTTTTAAAAAACATGAGTTGGTTAAAGAAGAGGGCACTAGATCCCTTGGAACTGGAGTTACAGGGGGTTGTGACTACCATGTGGGTTCTGGGAATGGAACACTGGTCCTCTGGAAGAGCAGCCAGTACTCTCAATCACCAAGCCAGCCCCTAACTCCTACATTTTTCAAAAATGGTTTTCTCCATGCATTTGTAATGACTTGGGTCTTCACTGCTGCCTTTTTTCCTCAACCCTCATAAGAACATAGCTGTTATCCAGTATACCTACTCTTCACCTAATCTTACACACTCTTCAACACCCAAGTTCCCACTTTTACACCAATGATTTCTCTATGTGCCACACTGTGTTTCCACCAACAACCCTGACGTCCCACTTGATCCCCTATGAGCTTGATCAAGCTGTCCCCTACTATGAGCTTGTCAAACCATCCTCTACAGCGCTATCGGTTATAAGCCACATCTTCTATGCAAATGAGTCCTTCAGTTAGTTACTAGGTCTTAGTGAGTTTATTTGCTAAGGATCTCTTTGTCCTTTGTATTTCTGTCATTTCCTTCCTCCTCTCTTGCGTGGACACTGATGGTCTCTAATTTCACCTTCTGTAATACTTATGAGTTTCTAAAATAAAAACCTGAAATCAATCTAAAAGATAAAAATAGCAATATCTTAGAAGGCAAGTCCACGTGTGTTCTGACGCCGTGCCTTCCTCTCCACAGCGAAGCTTTCCTAGGTCAGTCAACCACAGTTCATATAGAGCACATTCTTTCATACATTACCTATGTGTCTTTTTGTCTGTCTTCCCTGAGAGGGCCTACTTCTCTCTGGGCTGCTCTGCAGACAGCTAATACATCTAGTAAGACTTCAAGAAATCTTTTTTGAGAGGCGCTGAGATGCTGATGATGCTTGAACCTTCACTGTGCTAAGACTGAGAGGTGATCACTTCCATGTCTCCTGCACTGAGCTCGAGGCTCAGGCTGTCTTCATCTTTCCATCCTAGGTCACCGTGCTCTGGTTATTTCATAAGCATCTGGTGAGCAAGTGGTGGAAGAGGACAGAAAACAGCATCCTTCACTTTCTTTCTTTTCTTCTCTTTTTGAGACATGAGTACATTCTGTTGCCCTTCTGGGTTAGGACACACTATGCAGCCGAAGCTGGCCTGATGCTATGGAAATCCTTCCTTCTTTGCCTTATCAGTGCTGGGATTACAGATGTGAGCCAAAGGAAGGACAAACTTCCATTGTTATACAAATTCACAGGAGGGACTAATCATGGATGGGAAGTGGAGAAGGATCAGTGGCATTTGATGTGCAAGCGTGAGGATTGACGTTACGTCCCCGGTCATGTCAAATAATCACACCTACTAGACACCTGTGACCCCAGAGCAGGGTTGGGGGAGGGCATAGAGGATCCCTGGGGCTTGCTGGCCAGCTGATCTAGCTGAGTCTGTGAGATCTAGCTTTAGCAGAGACCCTGTCTCAAAAATAAGATGGAGAGACACAGAAGAAGATGCCCAATGCTGATTTCTGTCCTCCCCACAAACTTGTATATGGGCGCCAACATACACACTTGTTCCGGCACGTGTGCGCGTGCACACACATGCACCCACTATTATGGTTATCTGACTGAAATACTGGCTGGTATACTATGAACAAACTAACAGCCTTTACATACAAAGTGCACTTCCGTTCTCTTAGAGTCATTGTTGTCTGACAAAAATCAATACTTTGGGGTGCTAGGCCTACGAACTTAGCAAGAAAACTGGATGGGATCACAACATTTTATCAACACCATCTGCTCTACTCTCCTGAATAGCTAATCATTTTAGCTTCAGAAAAACACACATCCAACAACAGCTTTATGGTAATTACTGTATGGTAATATTCTATACATTAAAATCTTATGCATTAATTCAGAAATAAAGGAGGACCTTGCCAAGCATAACCTTCAAGTCCATTTAAATGGCTAAACCACAGTAAAGTGTGTTGTGTTTATTTTTATACTAGCTTGATTTTTATCTAAGTGGACATCTAACTATTATGGTTATAATCATTCTTTTTTTTCTCTTAATCTATTTATTTTTATGTGTATGAGTATTTTGGCTGCAAGTGTGTCCACCCATTATATGTGTATGCAGTACCTCTGGAGACCAGAAGAGGGTGTCAGATCCCCTGGGTCTGAAGTTGTAGGGAAGTAGCCATGCCTATACTAAGAATTGAAACCTGAGTCCTCTAAGGAGCAGCAGTCAGTGCTCTTAAGCACTGAGCCGGCTCCCCAGCCCCGATTTTAGTAATAATGGTTTTCCATCATTTAGCATACAGGAAATAAAGGCATGGAAGATAAAGCACACAGGATACACAGGTCACCCGGCTGGCAAGTTTTATTTTATTTTTTTATAGCAAAGTCATCTGCTGTGGGCTTTAATCCTTTCTTCCTTCCTCCTTGGACAGAGGCACCAGTGGACTCCAGCAAGGCCGAAAAGGTTTTAATCATGAGAGGGGCATTTATTTTTTTCACGTATTTACATATTTTATTATTCCTAAAAGATTGTTAGTATGAGACTATGGACTAACATTCTACTATTTGCTAGTGTAGACAGCAGCCTTCCATCATCCCTTAAATAAATTACAGCTAACCACGGAGAGTAGTAGGGTAGAGACAAACATGGATATCCTGAGTCAAACCAGTTGTGACTGGTACCATTTTTAATATGTATGATTTTTATTTAGGAAACTTTCTTGTGATTGTAGTGCAATGATGACCTCTTTACTGTAGACAAGTATATATCATATTTAATGATGCTATCATATTTAATCTTGTATGATATTTATTTCTTAAATACATCCACATAATATTAATGAAAAAACAAGACCTGTGATAACAAAGCAATTTATTTATCCAGATTTTAAGCTGGGTGAAATGTGAAATTCCTTCTTGCATAACTTACTTGATGGCACTGTGCTGTGATCAGTTGCTGGAAATACAGCCTGATGATTTATTTCATTTGTCAAATGAACTTTAGCAATACTTAAGTAATTTTTGATGCCACTAGGCTATGCTAGGTGTTTAAGAAAACCCTGGGCCTACTATCTTACCCATTTTCTCATCCCACTATGTACACAGGTGCCAGAAAAATTCCTTTTTTTCTTTTTTTAAATTGATTTTATTGAGCTATATATTTTTCTCTGTTCCCCTTCTTCCTACTCCTTCCCCTTCTACTCTCTCCCATGTTCTCCATGCTTCCAGTTTACTCAGGAGATCTTGTCTTATTCTACTTCCCATGTAGATTAGATCCATGTA
>LOJH01029255.1:0-17482 GCA_001685095.1 Ellobius talpinus | reverse complement strand
TGTCCTATCAAAGGCCAAGGCAGTCTCTTTATTTGACCAATGAAAGTAACACAAGGACAGAAGACCCACCTATATCACAGATGTGCTGGTACCATCTGTTGAAAACCCTTTTTCCCATTGCATTGTTCTGGAACCCTTGCAAAAAGTTAATTAGATACCCAAATTATGAGTCTTTGTGTGTTTGTTATATTTATGTTTGAGTGTATGTGTGTGTGGTATGGTATCTGTGGTGTATGTGTGTGTGGTATGTTTGGTGTATGTTTGCTGGGTGTGTGGTATGTACAGTGTGTGTATGTGTGGTGTGTGTGGTGTGGTGTGTATGTGTGTATGTGGAGGTGTGTGTGGTGGCTTGAGCTCAACATCAGATAACTTCCTTGATCACTCTCCACCCTTTTCCACTTTTTGTGTGTGATGTTCACGTGTGTGATGTTCAGGTATGTGATGTTCACATATGTGATGTTCACGTGCGTGTGATGTTCACATGCGTGTGATGCTCACATGTGGAGACAGAGGCTGATGTTGGGAATCTCCCTTGATTGTTTTTCCACATTCATTGCAGTAGGGTCTCTGTCAAACCCAGAGGCTAGTCTCACTAGCTAGCTTGCTTCAGGGAATCCCATCTCTGCCTTCTAAGCCTGACATCTCAAGAGGGCTGCCACACCTCCTAACATTTGTGTGGGGTTTGGGGATCCAAACTCTGATTTTCATAATGATGAGGAGCCCAGCAAACACTAACCTCTGGGCCATGTCCCTAGCCTGTCTACATTGTTTTTTGAGATGGGTCTCTCCTACTGGATTCAGATCTCATAGATTCAGCCAAGCTGGCTGCAGTGAGCTGTCTCCCCATTCTTCCAGCTCACATGGAGCAGACTGTGCCCACTGCTCCCGGGTTTTACTTGGGTGCTGGGGATCTGAACTTGGGTTCTCATGCTTGCGTGAAAATCTGAGCCATCTCCCCAGCCCCATGAGTCTATTTCCTAACCCAGTTCTGTCCTACAGGGCTGTCTGTACTGGTATCATATTACCTGCTTATGGCAGCCTAATGGTTAAGTTTTGAAATCATTTAATGTAAATCCTCCACTCTCTCTTTCAAGATTGCTTTGACTATTCTAGGTTCTTCAAGTTTTCCATGTGAACTTGAGAATCCGATATAATTTTATGAGGGGAAAAAAGTCCAACTGGGACTATAGTTAAACCGAAATTGAGGCTGTGCCTAAACTCAGGGGGAAGTGGCGCCTTCCTAGGGTTTGTTCTCTGATCCATGAGCATGGGAGATCTTCCTGGCTATACAAATCTTTATTTTTCTTGGCAGTGCTTTTTTTTTCAGAGCTCAGATTTTACTTATCTTTTGTAAAATTTATTTCTAAGCATTTAAGTTTTGCAATTTGTTAGATAGCTAGTTGTCCCTCACTATATCAAAATGCCTGAGATAATCAACTTAAAAGAGAAAGGGGCTATTTTAGCTCATAGTTCAGGTCCATGACAGATTGGTCCCACTGCTTTCAGACTGTGATATTGTAGCACAACCTGAACCAAAATGTTCAACTCGTGGATTGACAGGGAGCAGAGAGAGTCACAAGATCCCCCCACTGAGTAAACTTAGTGATGAATCATAGAATTCTCACCTTGTTTCTTCTGTCACTCAGCGCAGTTCAGAACTTAACTTCTCATTGGCAACAGCCCTTTCTCTAACATCTGTAGAGAGAAAGCTTTCGCTTTTGTTTCCTACCTCATTTGGAAGTGTCACAGAAGCCTTGAATTTTCTTTCCAGAGAAATGTCCACACACAGAGCAAGAGCTTTGTGCAGAGCTCTAAAATGTTCAGGGGCCTTCCAAAGACTGCTTGTCAGCCTTTGGGGCCTGCAGACCTCTATATAACCCTTGTTCTGGAGCAGGACACTGATGGAGGACAGTGATCTCCTTCGCCTGTGTCTTTCCACCCAGTGCAGCGCTCGGGACACTGAGTCCTCAACAATGCTGCAGCCTTCTGCAATTCTGGCCTCTCCTCCCAAGTAACACCTGATGCTTAGTAGGCCAGAACATCCCACATCCCCTCCTCTGCCCAGGACAGGTTAGCACCCACTTACAGAGAACAGGGATATGTCTACAGGAAGCCACAATTCAGATAACCAGAATAGTAGGATCTTAGGGCCGGGGTGGGTCAGCCACACACATGGTCCAAGAAAATCTAGAGGCCTGGAGTGTCCAAGGAGATGGAGATACTAGGGTAGCATATTAGCGCAGAGGCAAGGGTTGCCAATCCTAAATCACTTGACCTTTTGAGAATTTTCTTAGTAGAGAAGGGATTGGGAACTGTGCGATTCCCACGCCCTGAGTCTTAGCTGCTCTTTCCCCTTAGAGGGACACAGCAGTGGGGCCATCAGCTCTCTCACCAGAGTACTGCCTGCTTCCCGTTGCCCAGGGCACTGGAGGAGCTCCAGTTGGCAGTCCCCTGCAGCCATCACTGAGCTGAGCTGAACTTTTCACTGTCCCAGTGAATGTCTTCCAAAATGGCTACATGTCCCACAGAGAAATAGGAACTTGCTGACAGCAGCACTTCAGGACTCTCCTTTGTCTTCCTACACCCCACAGAGCCATGTCACGGGGAGTGCATTCCTCCACTGTCACCTCCAGTGACAACCCAGAGGTCACCAGCACAGTGACACCCTGTGTATGTGTCTTCCTACACAGGTGCCGAAGACATGGGCAGCAAACTAACTGCACCTGGTGGCAACTCCTCAGTGCGGTCCCCAAGCATGGAAGAAATCCATACTGCATACAAGCAGAGAAACCTCTCCCGGGCTCGTGACCTGCTCAGAGAGGCTTGTGAGGAGAGTGAATCCCCGCAGGAGAAGGTAGGGTGCGTGCCTACCCCAGGGGAGCTATTCTGATTATATGGGAGACTGTGTGACAGGGGAGTACACTTGCCCGCATGTGCACATGGAAGCCTGTGTGTGGTGGGGGAATACACTTGCCTGAGTGTGCACACGGAGGCCTGTGTGCGGTGGGGGAATACACTTGCCTGCATGTGCACATGAAAGCCTGTGTGCAGTGGGGGAATACACTTGCTGTGTGTGCACACGGAAGCCTGTGGGGGGAATACACTTGCCTGTGTGTGCACATGGAAGCCCATGTGTAGTGGGGGAATACACTTGCTGTGTGTGCACATGGAGGCCTGTGTGTGGTGGGGGAACACACTTGCCTGAGTGTGCACATGGAAGCCCGTGTGTAGTGGGGGGATACACTTGCCTGCGTGTGTACATGGAAACCTGAGGCTGACACGGTGTCTTCTGTATCGTTCTCCCCCTTATTTTTTAGGATGTATTTACTTTTACTTTATGTATTTTGCCTGCAATGTATATAAGAAATACCATGTGCATGCAGTGCCCAAGGTAGCTAGACGAGGGCTTTGGATCCCCTGGAACTGGAATTACAGACAGTTGTGAGCCGTGATGTGGGTGTTGAGAACCAACTGAACCTGGATAGCAATAGCAGCAAGTCCTCTTAACCCCTGAGCCATCTCTCCATCCCCCTCCACCATATTTTTTGATATTGGGTCTCTTACTAAACTTAGAGCTTGTCATCTCAGCCAGAGTAGGCTGCCGAGCAAAGCTCCAGAATCTCCCTGACTCTGCACCTCTAGAACTAAGGTTATAAATATGCACCAATGGTTCTGCGCTTTCTATGGGTACTGAGCATCCAAACCTTTACCCACTGAGTCACTGAACCACCCCACCACACACTTTTGTTTTTAACAGAGCCTCATGTATCCCAGGCTGGCTTCTAACTAGGTAGCCAAGGCTGACCCCAAACTTCTGATTCTCCCGCCTCCACCTCCGCGCTACAGGCATACAATTCCGTAGAGGTTTAAGATGCTGAGGATGGGTTAGATGCTTGGTGCATTCTAAACCAGTGCTGGACCGAATGAGCTGCATCCCCAGCCTGTGGGTTGTCTTCTCATTACCAGAGACTTCATGGGGCTCCAGTGTTTGGGAAGGCCTTGGTCTGCACATGCGCAGTGGATGTCATTCCTTTCCAGTCCCATCAGCATCACACGGTTTGCACATGCGCAGTTGGACATCGTTCCCTCCCAGTCCGTTCATCACCATTCACCTTCCCTGTCAGACCCTGGAGGGATGTAAATGGGTTCAGTTAAAGAAACAAATGCCTTCCTCAAGGTTTATCTACCGATTTTAACCTTTCTCCCAACATAAAAACAGCTTGTACTCAACATTTTTTAGAAAAAAATCTATAAAAGTAAAGGAAACCAAAAGGAAGAAAAAGTAAGCATATCCCTAATATACACAAGCACTCCTCTAAACTGTCTCAGTGCGTTCTCTTCCAGTCCACTAGTCGGGGAGGAAGGTTACCCTTTCTGATAATATATAATGTATTATATATGTGATATAAATACAGATAATAGTCTGCATATACTTCTTGTTGCTTCTGTTATATCAAGAATTTTCTGTGGGATTGTAAATTCATTGCAAACATCACCATCAGTGGCTGCATAATATTCCATGTGGTAGGGAGAACAGAATTTAAACTTAATCCATTCCTCTTGATGAGATATTTGGATTATTTCAAATTTCTAACCAATAATGCTATATGGGATTTTTCACCTAGTCATTTTCTTATGTAAGGCTATTTTCTTAGCATGCACAGCTATGCCAAATGGAAACTATCAATAAGAACATTTTTTGTTAGCACATTACTATAAAATAATGAGTTTCATTTTGACATTTTCGTACATGATATTTGAAGTTTTAGAACATATGCCAAACCGTTTTCTAAAAAGCAAGTCCAAAATATCCACCAGCCAACACCAGTAGCTCAAAGGGGATAAGAGTCAGATATTACCATGGAAACACCTCATCAATACTTTGTTTGCATTACCTTGGTTAGCAAAAGCTTAATCCATTTAATTAAAAGTTGAAAATGCTTCTAGCCTGCGCTCAGAAAAGTAAGAGACTGAGGGACAATGAGCACCACTGAGATGACATTTGAATTTACAATGTACATTACAAAGGACCACACCAGGATGTGGGAGATAGCCTAACTGTTCAGTCCACAGGATGACAAACCTCAGTGCTCCTGGGCCATTGGATGCTGTGAAGAATATCCAAAGCATCAGAAGATGTCTCGACATGATCTAGAAAGCTCTCCGGTCTAATTTCAGTAAATAAGCAAATAATGTCCGCTTCTATTAAGAAGGAGGAATGAACCGGGTGGTGGTGGTGCATGCCTTTAACCCCAGCACTCGGGAGGCAGGGGCAGGCGAATCTCTGTGAGTTCGAGACCAGCCTGGCCTATAGAGTGATATGTGAGTACGTGAGTTCCAGGACAGCCAAGGCTGTAACACAGAGAAACCCTGTCTAAAAAGGGGGGGGGATGCAGGTATGTGGTATATGCATGCAGCCAAAATGCTAGTACATATAAAAAATAAAAATAAAGCATTTTTTAAAAACAAAGGGAAGATTCAAACAGGTATGCTTTTCAACATTCCCCACACTGTATGCAACTGAGAACTCTGGACATCCCATGGACAGCAAGGAACATTTGACACTGGAGAGAAGAGACCTGCTAGTGAGTTCAGAGCTCAATAAAAACTTGCTGTTGCATTTATAGGGGTCCTTTTCACCTGTTTTACATCCCAGGCTAACCCAGAACCAAATCAGCACAGAGACTTCAAGGAAAGCCTCTATTGTTGCAGCTGTCAGTGGACCAGGTAAAGGCTGCATGAGAAGACAGGACATCCAGAGGCAGCACCCAACCACGCCACAGCCCCGCATCCACCACTCTCCAGCCAAGGCCTGGTGGAAAGCCTCTAACCCTGACAGACAGTAAAAAGCTGCCCCAGTCATCCAAGGAGACTGTGGTGACCTGGGGTGCTAATTGGCACTAGGTGGTTATTTAATAAACCCCCCACCATGGCCACTGGAAACCTAGGGAGCACAGGAGAACTTCCTGCCCAACAGGAACCAGGAGTACATCCCACTGGTGGCATCTAATTCTGAGTAGTTTCTGGTTTTCAACCCCATCAGGAAGTGATGACTCCATACCACTGATCACCTACCAGAGCTAACAAGAGTCCGAGGCCAAGACTCAAATAAGATCCTAATTCTAAAATACGTTCCCACTCATCTCCAGAACCTAATAAACAATCTCTGCTCCGGAAGTAGAAAAACAGCAAACTGGTGGGAAAATGGCAACAGCACATGCCAGCAACTGGATGAGTCAGATGTTTGAAAGCTCTGACAAGAATCTAAAACAGACAGAACTCTCCAGTGAGCAAACACAAGCATGCTTAAAGCAAAAGTAAACACTAAGCGTCTCCAGGCAAAAGTATCAGCAGAGAAATGAAAGGCAAATTAAATAGAAATTTTAGAGCCTCTAAAATACAAGAGCTGAAGTTTTCTTTTGCAGGCAAATTCAACTCTAGAACAGAGGAGACAAAGGAAAGAATCCCTACCCTGATGGTCTGAGGCAAAGGACAGAGAGAGAGATGGAAAATAAACAAACCCTCAGGGGCTCATGAGATTTTAGCTCAACTCATGTCATCAAAGTCAAGAAGAAAACACACTGAAGTGTAGTTAAGGAAACTTAAAACTCCCCCAAAGTGGAGAAGCCACCAGCAAGCAGAGTGGACAAGCTAGAGGGTCCCCAACATAACTCAGTGACCTGTGCCCTGCACACATCATGCTAAAACAACTATTGTGAAAATAAAAAAGTATTGGAAGCAGCCAACGAAAGCTGTTGCCTTAAGAGGAGAAACAATACGAATGACGTCATCCAACACCATGGGAACCCAGAGGAAGTGGCACTAAGTACTAAAGAGAAGAAGAAAAAGTGTGGACCTACAATCCCATAACCTGGAAAACGGCTTTCAAGAAAGATGGGAAAATAAATACATCTGGAATGGTGGAAAACAAAAGAGAACCAATGTCTGGAAGGCTTCCCTCATGGAACAGCTAAAAACAGCAAATAGCAGAATGAGGGAGGTTGGGATAAACAGGAAGAGGAAAGCCGTGGGAACAAAGCATATGTGGATACATTTTGTGGATACACAGAACAGATTGCTACTTCGTCCTTAGTTCCTCTTTAAGTTCTATTTGAGGACTGAAGCAAAAGGGGTAACTAACATCCATTAAAACAGCTCTTAATACAGAGAGGGGTGTTTTAAAAAGACAAAGCAATTTTCTAATAGATGTAAGATTTTAATACACCACTAAAACTGATAAAACACTGAAAACAGTGTCTTCTGGTAAGTTACATATCTAGAATGCAATAGCTGAAGCAAGCATTTGCTACCAATAACTGGGTACGGAGCTGCATCCCTTTAATCTCAGCACTTGGGAGGAAGAGGCAGGCAGATCTACAAATTGACCTACATAGAGAGTTCCAGGCCAGCCAGAGCTACATAGTGAGAACAGTCTCAACATAAATATCAAAGCTGTACAAAAAGCTGTATTTAAAAAAATATAACCTATTAAAAATGAAATTCAAAATCAAGCTGCTTGCAGAAAAAAACTATGAAGATAGAGTAAACAAAAACAAACAAAATTACATGGCAGACTTACACTTTAACATCTACATAATTATATTAAATATAAATGATTTAAGTCCACGAGCTTAGTTACAGTTAGGATTTTTAAAAAGAATCAAAAATAGATATTGTCTATGAGAGACTCACTTTAAATATAATGATGTTATGTGTGTGTGTTTGAGTGTGTATATGTGTGTATGTGTGTGTTTGTGTGTGTGTTCTGAAAGTAATTAGATGGAAAAACATAGACCATGAAAACCTTAAGCAAAAGAAAGCAGGAGTGGCCATGTTAGTATCAGATAAAGCGAACTACAGAGCAAAGAGAATTACCATGGGTGGGGAGGGTTAGAAACTAATAACTAGGGACTGGATCCCCAAGATCACAATCTGCAGTGTTTATGCACTGGATTGCAGAGGCATGAAGTTTGTGGAACAAAAGCTATGATCTGTCTGAAAGAACAAGCTATATCCACATGGTTGCAGGAGTTTGGGTGTTGTCTCAACAAATGATAGAACAATCAAACAGAAAACAGTCAAGGTTGCAGAAGAACTCAATGTGACCATCACTAACAGGTTCTAAAGGGCATTACCTAAAGCACTGCATCCCAGAGCACAGAATGCACACTCTTCAATGTCCACAGAACATAAGCCAATATAGACCGTGCCACAGACCGTGAGCTAAACCTCAGTACACTTCAAAGTAATTGGAATGATACATCATGTGTTCTCTAACTTCAGTAGGATTAAAATAGGAGTCAAGAGCAAGAGGTGATGAGAAAAATTTCCAAATACTTAGGAGTTAACAGCATACTTCTAAATAATCCATGGGTTAAAGATTGGAATCTTTACACATCTAAAACACACTGAATTGGGTCTGGAGAGATGTCTCAGTGGGCAAGAGCTTATATTGCTCTTGGAAAAGACCAAAGTTTGGTTCCCAGTACCCACATCAGGCAGCCTACAACTTCCTGTGCTCCAAGGGACCTAGCAGTCTTTTGTGGGTTCCACAGGTATCTACACTCCCATGTCCACATATTTACACACAGACACACTTACACACACTCAATTTCCTGCAAGATCAGGAACAAGGTGAGGATATTGCTCTCAATATAATTCTGGAAGTTCTATTTAAGAATAATTTTAATTGATACTCATCTGGCAAGAGAGATGCCATAATCACAAAAGTGGTTTCCCAGGGTGAGACTTTATTTTGTAGACTCTAGCACAGTGGTTCTGAACCTTCCTAATTCAATGACTCTTTATTACAGTTCCTTATGTTGTAGTGACCCCCAACCATAAAATTATTTTGTTGCTACTTCATAGCTGTAATTTTCTATTGTTATGAGTCATAATGTAAATATTTTTGGAGGCAGAGGTTTGCCCAATGAGTCGTGACCCACAGGTTGAGAACCCCTGCTCTAGCTGCTCTGTCCCCTGCAATTTCTCCAAATGTGGAAAACTTGAGTGTGTAACCTGTGGTAGTGGAGACTGTGCTCCTCTGAAATGGGAAAGAGCAATTAGAATCATAATCAATATGGTATTATTCAATAGATCCTCTTGATGTTCAAGCCAGGGAAATAAGGTGAAGAAGTTAAATAGAACTCATACAGATATGAAGGGAAAATAAAACTATCCTCTATTCACAGATGGTACAGACTTCATAAAAAGTCTATAAGAGGAAAATAGATAAACTGTATATTGCCAAAATTCAAAATTTTAGCACTAAGAAACACTCTGGAGGCAAGAAAGAACACACAACCTCTGAGGAAGTATTTGCTAACTGCATCTCTAACATGGGATCCATTCTGGAAGATGGAACCCGGAGGAGTGGACATTAGAAAACAAACGCTCCACACTCAGGCAACACACCCATGCGTGCATGCACACACACACACACACACACACGACAGGCTGGCTTTCCCCCTCCTTGCTTCTTGTTATGATGAGGTAGAGAATCCTGGCAAAGAAGACATGGAGAAGCAGAGCTATTTACCTCAGGACAGGTAGGAAGAAAAGAGGAAAAGAGAGAAGGGGAGGAGCATAGTGGAGCAGGGACAGGACACCCCGGTCAAGGGCATGTCCCCCAGTGACCTCTTTCTTCCCGCTGGTACTACCTACTGACAGTCTATTACACTATGGACTGATGGGTATTGATCCACAGCCTGACAGAAGTGTAAGAGATTAGTGGCTGTCAGGGTTGGGGAGGCAGAGTGGCTGAGCCTCTGGGTAGCAGGGGGCAGATTTCTTGGCAATGTAAAGTCCTGGGTAGCATGAGTCTACACCGTTCATGCGTGGTGTCTGATGTCGCATAACTGGTATTGAAACCATGGACAGTTATGAAAGACGTCTCTGCCAGCATAAACGGGGTGAAGGGTAATTGAGTCCTCTCTGCTCTATACTTCAACTTCTGTGATCTCAAATTATTTCACAGCAGAACAAAAAAAAGTTTTTAGAAATGAGGACAATATAATGCCATTTTGTAATGTTTGCGAACTGGAAAAAATGAATCAATTCATGATGTCTGCAGTCAGGGTATTAAGTCTTACTGGCAGGGCAGAGACTGGGGGTGGGGGCGGGGACGACCCAGTGGGAGCATCTTAACTCTTGGGTGTGATGGCAAAATGCCCTAACAGGACAACTTCAGAAGGGCAAAGGGTTTTTGTCTGCTTATTTTGTGGTTGTGTTTTTGTGGGTTTCAGCCCATTGCCAGCCTGCTCTGTTGCCTGTAGGCATATGATAGGCAGACCACCATGGCAGAGAAGGCACAGGGGGACACAATGCTGCTCACCCTGGGGCAGCCCAGAAGAGGAGGAAGGAAGGAGAGGGGAAGGGCACAGTGGAGCAGTGACAAGAGACATGGGTCAAGGGCGTGTCTTCTGGGGACTTCTCTTCTCCAAGTGGGAACACCTATTCAGGGACCACTCAATTCCGCTATGAAATGAACACGATATTAACCTGATGATGAGGTCAGAGTTCTCGGGATCTAGCCACCCCCACCAGCTGAACCTTCCCTCAGCACAGGACCCTTGGGGACATTCTCTAGACAAACCATAACAAGGGGCTTCTGTGCTACGTTCCATTCCCCTGCCTGGGAACCTATTCACATGGGAGTTGGTGGCAGTTCATGAAACTGAATGATCTTTTCCCCTGTAGATATAGCATATCACACCTGGTAAAAAAGACTAAAGAATCAGATGAAGACTAGAGAGACGGCTCGGTCAGTATAGCAGTGTGAGCATGAATGCCTGAGCTTAGATCTTCAACACCCATGTAAAAGGGAGGTGTGGGGACATAGGGGATAGGGGACTGAAACCATAGTGCCGAGGAAGGGGATGGAGGGAGGTGGATCCTGGGAACTTACTGGCCAGCCAGCCTGGCAGAAATGGGGGTTCTGTGTTCAGTGAGAGACCTTGTCTCATAAGGTAAGTGGGAGAGCAATAGAGGAAGATATAAGCCAGTCTCCAGCCTCCACCCAAACAAGCAGCAGCAAGACCCTCCAGACACACTTGTATGCATGCACACAAATAATTAGCTGGACAGCACACTTGGTTTTGTGTGGCCTCCCTATGAGCGTGTGTGCATAAACATGCCCTAGGAAAACCACGTGTAAGCCTTCCTTTATACAGGGAGATGAGGGCGCAGAAGGAAGCTGGCCTTTTATTTTATATCAAATTAAAGACTTCAGAGCCACCAGGCTGTCGCCAGCCAGAGAGGCAGCTCCTTTCTTCCCTGCCTTCTGGGTCCCTCTTGTCTGTGGCCGGTTGTGACATCACACATCACCTAGTGAGAATGGGGCTTTTAAGCCTGTGATGGACAGGCGTCTAGACAGCTCTTAGTCCCGTTGGTCAGTTAATCAATCACTTGTGGCTTTTCTCTGTAATGCAAGTGCTTTCCAGGAATGGCTGGGCTTCGGGGCCCCACGTGGCCAAAGTAGTGGTGAATTTTTGTTTTCCAGTTGTGTTTAAGCAAGTAAGTCCAGCCCCCCTTGCTTGCTTGCTTGTCAGACATACTATCTCTAGTCTGTTCACACCACTTCCAGAACCCAGCTGCTCCTCCAAGAGTCCCTCTCTGCCCAGGAGGTCTTGAATGAAGAGAACGTGGGTTTCAGAGCCATACAGCGTGCAGTTCAGATTCAGGGTGGCTCTGTTGATCATGCAAACCCTACCTAAGGGTCACACGTTCCCATTCACGCCGTGGAAATAGAAACAGATCCCTTGCCTAGCTATACTGAGGACTGCATGTGCTTGCAAATGAAGCAGTCATTGTAGTCAGTGCAGCGCCCACTCTCTGAGAGCTTGCTGAGCGTCTCCAGCGCCCCACCCTACCCATCCCTTCCTGCCCACCTGGCTCTGTCATACTTTCTGGAGATGTTTGGGTTCTCAACTGTCCTGTGGGTTGTTTTACACACATCCCTGTGGGGAACTTCCCTGTCAATTCATGAAAGAAGGCCTGCAGTGCCCCCCAACATCCTGTGGTCAGCCCTGCCTCTTACACATACAGGACTTCCATAAACGTGCACAGAAGCATGGACTGACTCATTCTTACTTGGGCTTTCCTTGTGCCTCCTTCAACATGCTAAATCAAGATCATGGGAAGCAGTCATGTAGGAAGGCCCGAGATTTCCGTAATGTGCTCCCACACACATGTCCCCTTTGTGTGGGCGCAGGTCTGTGAGTTCCTATTCTGCCTACCTCACAGCTTTAGATGCCAGGGTAGCTGGAATGAAGTTGGGACTCAGGCAGGGGCCAGTGTCCACCCTATCATTTTCTTCCTTTGAACTCAAATCAAGAATCCTGCTGCTGTTTCGTCATCCCTGGATTCTGGTGTGTGGAGCCCCATCATTAGTTACATTCATCTGTCAATAACCTGTGGGATGGTGTCTTAGTCAGGGTTTCTAGTGATGTGATGAAACACCATCACCATGGAAACTCTTATAAGAGAAAGCATCTAATTGGGGCTGACTTACAGTTTCAAGGGTTTAGCTCATTTTCATCTTGGCGGGGAGCATGGTGGCATGCAGGCAGACATGGTACTGGAGAAGTCGCTGGGAATTCTACATCCAGATCTGCAGGCAGAAGGGAAAGAGTAAGACACTGACCAGAATTGATTTGGGCTTTTGAAACCCTCAGTGGCACACTTCCTCAAACAAGGCCACATCTACTCCAACAATCCCTCCTAATCCCTGTCAGGTAGTGCCACTTCCTAATGACCAGGCATTCAAATATATGAGCCCATGAGGGCCATTCTCAGTCAAACCACTACAGGCGGTCCTCAGGGAGTTTGGTGCCTCCCCCCCTCTGAGGCTCACAAATTGTCAGATGGCAGTTGAGTGCCGGCTCTCGGCTCACACAATGTCCGTCTTCATCAGCAAGCAGTTGACAACAGTGCTGTGACAGAGGAATTCACATAGGTAGGGACAGGTTCTCTTCTGTAAAAAAAATATTGCTTGACAATTTCATACCTATATAATATGTTAAGGACCTTTTTACCCCCATTACCCTTCCTATCCCCCTCCTACTCCCACTGAACCTCTTCTTCCCTCAGGCCCTACTCCTAGTTTTGTCGTTTTTAACACCCACTGGGTTTCATCGCTTATCTGAGCATGAGTGCTGGGTTATGTTCTGGCTCTGGAGAACCTTACCAGTGGCTGTATCAAAGTAGAAAGATTGCCCCTCCTCCCCCAGCAACCTTTAACTACCAATAGCTCCCAGGAAGTGTGGGGGCATCATGAGCCCCTGCCCCATCCACAATGGAATGTTGATGGCCGCATCTCCTGCAGGTCGTGTGCAGGTACCCACGGCTGTTGTCCGTGAGTTCATGGTTGTGTTGTGTGCAGAGGTGTGTCACAGCGCTCGCTCCTGGTCTCCGGGTCTTACAGTCTCTGTGCCTTCTCTCCACGGTATCCCCAGAGCCTCGGAGAAGGTGGTATGTGTGTCTCACTTAGGGCTGAGCACTCCATAGTCATTTATTCTCAGCACTTTGAAAATTGGATTTTTTTTCTTTTTTGGACATTTTCTTCTTCTTTTTTCATGAAACTCATTATGTTATTTTTATGTGCATTGGTGTTTTGCCTGCATGTATGTCTATATGAGGGTGTGTCAGATCCCCTAGAACTGGGTTTACAGACAGTTGTGAGCTGCCATGTAGGTACTAGGGATTGAACCTGGGTCCTTTGGAAGAGCATCTAATGCTCTTAACTGCTGAGCCATCTCTCCAGCTCCAGAAAGTTGGATTTTTCACTGCTGAGCCTTCTTTCCAGTCCCAGGTTTATAAACTGCATTAAGGAAATAAACAGAAACAGGAATTGTCAATAAAGTTTTATTGAAGCTGAATGAATGTTCTCCTACTTACAGTGGTCTGCCTTCATTATTGGACTTTTTAACAGTGGGGAAATAACATGCATTCAGGAATAATCACACCAGACTTTGGATTTTCCCTGGGGTATGTGCAATTCTCTCTGTAACACAGAACAACCATGCCAACCACAACTCCAGGTGGAGCGTTGCTAAGCTGTGGCATCCTGGAATGGGTTAACTCCATGCATTATACATGATATTTTCAACCTATGGATTTATGCCCAAGTATAAGTTGGAAAGTCTTTCTATGTCTATTAAAATCATTGTTTCCACATGTAATAATACAGAACTCTTGATGAGCTGGTTTCTGTTTGTGTTCTAAGCTTGTGAAGTTGAGTGTGGCTGTCCACTCTCCTACAGCCTTGGTCTAAGCATGGTGCATCAGCACAGGGAGGGTGTTGTCATCCTGGGTGCCTGAGCCGCATTCTTGCCAGAGACTCAGAGAACTGTTTGAGGTGACAGAGCTGGCCTCACTAAACCCTGTCCCGTTTTGATCAGGGTCAGTTGCTGAGCATCTCAGCAGCCCACGGAGATCTGGAGACCGTCAGGTTCCTGCTCATGGAGAAGCGCGTGAAGCTGCCGATGGAGCCCACTGATGATAACCCAGCTGTGGTGGCTGCGCATTTTGGACACACTGAAGTAGTCCATGAATTGCTAGAGTCCTTATCAGGTAAAGTGCTGTGCGTGAGCTCAATTACCATTGGCTTTTCTAGCTTTGCCTTTCTGGAACGCAATTGGAAGCACATCCTTAGGCAATCTTTTTGGATCATTTTCTCTTGCCTAGCAATATGCATTGAAAGTTACACACTGTCTTTTCATCACCCAGTATCTAACCCTTTTTATGGCTAAACAATACTCCATTGAAAGGCTATACTTTGGTATGATGGATTTGTAATTTGTTTCTGGTGAACTCAAGGTGTTCTAGTCTCCTATATCTCCCCTGTAGTTTTGGCTCAGCAATGAGGGACAAGCGCCAAAAACATCATTGCAACAAACAACAGGTTGAGGCAGGCTCTGGGAATGATCTTTAGGCATTGGACCTTTGATGTCAAGGCTAGGTGCTGTAGAAGAACCCTCGCATGGTTTGATATTCTGTAATTGATACCTTGAATTTTTTCCATAATTTTAAAACCAAAGGCCCTATTGTTTCTGTTCTGTACCGGGATCACAATCCAGGTAGTGGCCTGGTGTGGGTTTATCTATGTGCATTGAGATAGATCTATACTCAGTGGTTCCTCCTAGCCAGTGTTCCTGTGTGTGCCTGGAGGTGGAAGGACCTTAAGGATAGGCATCAGTAGAGCTTTAAGGAACTTAAGAAGCAGACTGGATGAGATGAGACATAGAAAGGCAAGAAGGAGCTAAAAGATGACTCTCTTCAGGGCTGCCATGATTAGCTCTGTATGAGTCCAAAAGGATCTGCAACTAGCTGACTCAGCCCATGCCTTAGTTACTTTTCTATTGTTGTAAGGCACCATTACCAAGGCAACTTATAAAAGACAGACTTCAATTGGACGCATAGCTCCAGAGGGCTAGAGTCTATGATGGCAGAGCAGGGGCACAGAGACAGGCTTCAGGAATATCTTGGTTCACAAGGAGGAAGCAGAGAGCACACTAGGAATGGCTTGGGCTTTTCTGTAACCTCAAAGCCCACCCCAATGCACACCTCTTCCAACAAGACCACACTTCCTAATCCTTCCTAAACAGTTCCACCAGCTGGGGCCTAAGCATTCAAACACAGGAGTCTACAAGAGCCATTCTCATTCCCACCACCACAGCACCTGCGTGCCTAGCTTACATCTATTCGACATTTGCCAAGTACTGAACACCTTCAGAACCTGAGAGATGTGCACAAGTTTTTGAAAGGTGCCCTCCACCCTTTAATGGCAGCTCCTGGGCAGATGGGAGAAACTATGGTATAAAGGAACAACTCTGTGCTCTGTAATTGTGCTGAGACACAGAGGTCTAGAAGGATGTGGAGAGAACTTAGTAAACAATGCAAGATCTGAGTGGCCCGGGTGGACCTGGTGGCCCGGGTGGCCTGCCACTGCAAGCCAAAGGCTGAGCCTCTTGCATGCTCTGCTGCTCCTGGAGTTTCCTGTCCTAATCTTGTGTGTGATATGACCCTGGGGCTAGTGTCAGAGGGAAGGAGGAGACATCTAGAGAAACCACAGCAACCATGGGGAGTTCTTTCTGACCTTATTCACTATGTAGGCATCTTTAATCCGTCAGAATCACAGGGCACATACCCTTAGCACTCAGGCCTTTCTTGGCGTATAAGCCGCCTATGATAATGTAGAGAGGTGCTGGATGCGACTTCAGGGTAAGAACACTCTCCACTTGTCAGAAGCATAGCCGTCAATCAGAGATAGAATAGCTGTATTTTCTTCCTGGCCAATGGGAAGATGAGTGCAGGGTGTGGCTCTGGTACCATCTAAGCCACACTGTCCCTCTGCCCTGTCACCCCTCCAGGTCCCTGTAGCCCCCAGCGGCTGCTGAACTGGATGCTGGCCCTGGCTTGCCAGCGTGGGCACTTGGAGGTTGTGAAGTTGCTGGTGCTGACACATGGGGCTGACCCCGAGAACTACGCTGTCAGGAAGAATGAGTTCCCAGTCATTGTGCGTTTGCCCCTCTATGCAGCCATCAAGTCAGGTGGGTCCCCCACACTCAACCCTGCCATGTGAAGTGCCCCACTTTCCAGTGTGACCCTCTGGCCCCACCCCCACCACTAACTCCAATGGCCTGTGGAAGGACTTCTGTGACTCCTTCCTTTCTGTGTGTGTTAGTGTGGGTGTGAGTATGTGTGTGAGTGTGTGTGTAAGTGTGTGTGTGTGTTGCATATGTGCACACTTGTGTGTGGAAGGCCAGAAGACAATCCCAGCTGTCGTGCTTTGAGACAGAGAGGGGAATCATGCTTTCACATAGAGCTTCCCGGTTCATTTCAGTTGGCTGGCTAGCCAGCCCCACGGATCCTCCTCCCCCTCCCTGTTTCTGGGATTACAATCTTACTCTATCATACTCAGTATCTTTTTCATGTGGGTTCTGGAGATGAAATTTGGGCCCTCAGCAAGTACTTCGCTGACTTAGCCCTCTCCTGGTTTCTTTTTCAAAATAGGCGCTCCTCCCTTCTAGTTTCCCCAGTGGGTGGCAGGGACCCACTATGGCAAGTGGGACCTCATGGGCAGCACTCAAAGAACAAAGTCCCATAAGCTCTTGCTGCCAGGAATTGGCACATCTGGGGGAGTAACCCAAAGCCTGCTCTCCTAGCACCAAGGCCCCACCAAGAAGAGATGACTTCTGGGACATCTGAACACCCTGAGCTTCTCTGTGCTTTGTCTGTCAGGGAATGAAGACATTGCCATATTCCTGCTTCGCCATGGAGCCTATTTTTGCTCCTACATCCTGCTGGACAGTCCTGACCCAAGCAAACGCCTGCTCAGGAAGTATTTCATTGAAGCCAGTGGCCTGCCCAGCAGCTATCCTGGGAAAACAGTGAGTGACATGGCCTGTGGGCAGGGTCTGGGACACAGCTTTTGGACAGGGTTTTTTTTCCATGTTTCTAAACTGGCTAAGTAGGTCATATA
>LOJH01029253.1:4665-17482 GCA_001685095.1 Ellobius talpinus | reverse complement strand
TCAGCATTTATTTAAAACATGATTGACAGAATACAGACAATTCTTCTGTACCATATGGAAGCCACTAAAGCATAGAAAATCTACCAGTCACCTTACCCCCCAATAAAGAGTGATTCTCCCTCCCTAGCAACCACCAATTGTTTCTCAATATGAAGTGGGTCCCATCTATGCAGATATTTTGGCTGGCATGATCTTGGATAGGTCTTGGGCAGGCTGTGAGTTCAGGAACATTACAGCCATTTCATCCAGAAATAACATTCTTCACCCATGGTGATGGTGAAGCTAATATTTATTTCCCATTTAAAACTGATAGGAATTCCTCTTATTCCTATCACTTCAACCAGTTATGCCTCTCTTCATTGACTGATGCTTACTGCACACAAAATAAAATAACAAAGAAGCTCCTCTGACAAAGGTTTAAGCACCTTCACGCATGTCCTATGGCAAGTCATGCCTCCCTCCATCCCAACCACACAACAAATAAATGTGGCTTAAAAAAAGAACTTCTTTTATTTGTAAATAAAAGAAGTGATTTTTCTTATCCTTGCCATCTGCAAATGATAAAAAAGATTCTCAGCAATAGAAATATCTCAGGTCCAGTCAGTTCTAGTGTAGGATGACAAGAACACTTATTAAGACCTAAGATAGTTTTAAGACAAAACTTCACAGACTGCTTAGGTAGCCACATATGCTCAGAGGACATTCAGGGTACAGCACTCACTAAATTGGATGGTGTTGAAGCATCTACAAAGTTCTGATGCCATAGCACCTTCCCACTTACAAGGGCAAAAAGGGCTCGATGCACTTGTCTGTGTTCTGCTTTTCTGTCTTTGCTCTGAATACAATGACACAGGGACAGTCAGTGCCCGCCTGGCTCTGCAACGTGGGAGGATTCTCTAGCGCTGCTCCTGGATAGACTTTACTTGGCTGAACCTGGCTATCAGCCATCTTCCTGGAGGAGGAAGATTGCACCTGAAACTCGCTGGAGACACACCTGCTAGAGTCCAGTCACAGGCAGCGAGGCTTATTGGGGTTCATGCTCTTCTTTCACTGAGATATGCTGTTCCTGTTTCCCAGATAGGGAATTTGCACATTGAGGGCCCAGGCCTCCTACATGGAGAGCCACTATTTTTGCTTCTGTGTTCATAAGCATCTGTTTCAGCTGCAAACATCAGCTTTCTCCAGGCTTTGTGGAGACATGATAGAGACAAGAGACTTGCCACCCTTCCTTCCACAAATCCACAGGCTCCCTCTGCCAGGGTTGGCCCTTCTCTATAGCTGTGGCCTTTGCAGCTCCTCAGCAGGGCTCCCCAAAACCTACTGAGAATTTACCGTTGTAACACCACCAAACTATTTCAGTGGGCATCTCATTTCTATTTTCCCATTCAAGCTTCCACACTGCATTTTGAATTTCTCCCATATAGCAAATCAAACATTTACCTGTATTCTTGGGGACTGTTTGTTTGTTTGTTTTGGATTTGGTTTGTTTTATGTCTTCACTCTATTCTATTGGGAAGGCATGCCAAGAACCCAGTTGAAGAGCACTGTCTCACATGTACATGTGTGCATTACATGGGCAAAGGTCAGAGACTGATGTCTAGAGTCTTCCCCCAATCCCTTCCCCAGCTTCAATTTTGAGAGTCATTAACTGAACTAACTGAACCCGGCACTAATTCAGCTAGACTAGCCAGGCAGACTAGACTAGCCTGTCTGTTCGCTTCTCACATAGTGCGATTATAGGGCACTCAAGTTTTTATATAGGTGCTTGGAATTGAACTCACAGTCTCAAGATTGGCTGGCAAATACTGCACTAACCTACCCATCTTTCCACCTCCAGAAAAATGTTAAATCACTACTTTAATTATTAAGTAGTTAATATGCAGTTTATATATATATGACTTATCTGTCATAGCAATGCCTATAGTAAGACAGAATTTTATAACTATGTCAGTTTTTATATAATTAAAATTGAGCCTGAAATTATTAATCACTATTGAGTCTGAAAGCATTAAAGGAAATGCTAAGATCAATGTTGGTTTTGTATATATAATATAGCTTCCAGATTTGTGTTTTTATGGGATTTCTGAATGTGTGATCAAGTATGTCTCTGTATCTATATCTGTGCCTTGTACCTTTTCATGGGTTCTCTTTCTTCTGTCATTTTGTTTTGTTCTATTCTGACTTTTTAGTTTTTGTTTTCTCTTATTATATTTTACAATTATTCCTTAGATGCCTATATTTTTCTAACAAGAGACAGAAAGGGATGGTATCATATAAATAGAGAGGAGAGAATTTAGAGAGGAGTGGAAAGAGGGGAAATTATAATCAGAATAGATTATATAAAAAAATCTATTTTCAATAAAAGAAAAATTTAAAAATTAATATTCTAATCTAACTATGAATAATATTTGTTGAGTTTGCCATCTGCAAAGTTTATCTTTCATTGCTTGCTTTATTTTGGAAAACATTTTTGGTATCTTTACACAAAAATGGATTATGAAATATTCTGACCAAAGTTTTTATTTCTGAGAGAAGAACTTCTGCATGTGGAGTGGAAAATCAAGTCAGTCTGCCTCCTCACTTGTGAATCACATAAAGTTCATCCAGATGAGGTTTCTGATGATCTGTTTCTGCATTGGAGGTTTTAGTGCAGGATTTCTTAGCTCCTTTGCTTTGGAGCCTGTGGTGAGGCAACACATGATAGCAGCAGTACATGGCTCAATCATTCACCACGTGGCCAGGTTGGGCAAGAAAGAGATAAGAAGAGACAAAAGTCTCAATTTCACAGAAGCACAGACCACCGACTCCAAAGACCTCTCACTAGGCCAGCCCTCTAGAAGTTCTGTTACCTCTCAGTATCTCTGGGCTGCAAACAATCATTTAAGATTTGGGCGACTAGATGACATTGCTGATACACAAAATGGCATTTGCTAACTTGAGCCACTTTTTACTTGAGATAATCAGTACAAGCGGAATGAGACATCTGAATTCAGTGCCACGAGAATGTAGCATATTGCCTGATTGCCTGAGCAGACACAGTGCTTAAATACAGTCGGAGTAGAAGTAAAACAGCAGGATAATAATCCATAGGTCAGCTTGGCCTGTAGATTTAGGTCATCTCTGAAGTGAATTTCTGTGTTAGAGAAGTTTCCTAAATATCTCCCCATCCTCCCCTGATTCCTGGGTTTGATGAGCATTGCTTCCCTTCTTGAGACTACACATACATTTAAGCCAGTCCCAATAGCCTCTATATTGTAATTTGAGGCAGAGTCTCAAGCATCTGAGGCTAGCTTCTAATTCTCTGTGCAGCACAACATGACCTTGAATTTCTGATGCACCTACCTCTTCCTCATCACTGCTGAAATGATGGGCATGCAACACAAACCCAGTTTATGGGATCCCGGGGTTCTATCCCAGAGCTTAGGTCTACTAGGTAAGCATGCCACCTACTGAACTGCATCTCCCACCCCCCACCAGCTGACAGTCTTGAGAAAAATAATAAAATAATAAGAAAAAGAAACGCGGGCAGGAAGAAATTGTGGGGCCTTCTCAATTGTAATAAGATTCATGACTGCTAATGATAAAAACAGTGAGGTAATTATTTTAGAAAAAATATTTTAAAACAAAAATAAAAACACAAACAAGCAAGCAAAAGCTCGCAGATAGCATAAACATCAGGCATCTTGCTTAATAAGCACTATTGTCCCTTCCTATGCTCCAAAGCATCTCTACAGGACCTGTCCCAAATGGACCCAGAATGCTGAGTGAGACACACTGGTGAAAATGTACGTGGAACAAGAGGAGAGGTGCAGAGAAACCCAAGAGCTGAAAAGACAGTGACAGGGATCTGTGAAACCACTGGGGGTCTGTGAAGATCAGTGGGGTTCCACACTGATTTAGAGAAGCAGGGGTGGGGAGGGGAACCAGTACATGCAGCTGCAGGGGTGGCAGGAGGAGGAGGCAGGGCTGTCTTAAGGCCTCACTTCATAGATGCTGCCTGGACAGCATGATCCCTGTCAGCTCTGGAGGAAGGGATGCAGCCTATGTGCTTTCTCCAGCATTCTTCACTCTGCATTTTCTAATAAATGCCTCGCTATTTGCATGACAATGCCCATCGTGCTGGGGTCACAGATGGAGGGGAGCTTATTTGCAAGATTTAAAGCTACAGCAATGATTCCATCCCTCCCATTGATAAAAAGCTTCTAGTCTGCATTTTGTTCTAGAAAGACAGACATATATATAGGATGACCCTCACAATTTATAAAAAGAGAGGCCGTGGCCCTTTTGCTTTTTGGTGTTTGTCTTACTTTTCCTTCCTGGCTTGGTTTCATTTCTTATCTTATCCTCAGCTTCCCTAATGTTTGTTGGATGTGGCATGTATCATGTAAGGGATAAAACATAAGGGTGGAAAGACTTGTGAGGGACCACATGGAAAGCCAGGTTCAGAAGGCAAGGTACCTAAAGAGAGCTCATCCACAATGCCAGGCTCTGGAATCCACAGCAGCAGAACTGTGACTCTCCACTATCTGGAGGTGCAGAGTTCACACCAAATGCTTCACACTGTGATCTGCTGAAGAAATCAAAGAGTCCTTTTCTGTCTGGCCTGGATTTCTGATTCCTCTTTAAAACTAAAATGCTGTGCTGGCAGGCAGCTACACCCCCCACCTTTTCCCCTCTCCTTTTTTTTTAAGTTATAAAAATAGATAGAGGGAAGAGGGAGATCCCAAAATAGGATTTCATCATTTAATCAGAGAGAAATCCCACCAGCAGCCTTCCAGAGTTCATATATGTACAATTCCCTCATAATCTTAAAAAAGCAAAACAAAACAACCATAAAATCATAATTTGTATTTGACAAATTCTTTCTGGGCATGTCCTCTTAAAGCATTTAACAAGATATGGTCTTTTAAAAATCCCTACACTATCTAAAATGTAGAACAGCTGGAGACTGTTTTTTCTACATAAAGGTGTTTAATTTTGTGTGCCAGGCAATAGTGATAGCAATTATAAAAGCTTCTATCATTAGAAGAAGAAAACATCACAAACCAAGTTATTTTACAGCCATTCAAAGTGTAGGTTATATTTATTCAACAATTGCTTTGCTTTTTTTCAACATTTAAGATAATTTTTAATGTATTTTTTTCTTCTTTGATTGCTAGTTCCTGAAATCTTTATAATGAATTTCCCTACATGGTTGTTTACCGAATTCTGTTCAGACTTTGTGGCGGTGGAAACTGCTCCCTTTGTGAGCTTCAGAAACATGTGGTATATGGCATACAATTGGTTACTCTCCAAAGGCAGTTGTAAGAAATTGCTTGGGTGTCATGTGCCACATGACTCCAAGTATTTTACTTGCATCACCTCATTTGTCCTTTATAGCAAACCACAACGGGATCCGTGTTTTTAACTTGCCCATTTATGGGAGGGGGGGTACTAAGACAGAGCAAGTGTCAATAAGACTTCTCAGTTCACAGACTTGACATGGTCAAGATGAGGAATTACTTTGAGAAAGCAAGCTCCAGAGAGTGTATGTGCAGATGCCCTATTCATTACTCCTCCGTTTATTCCTCTGTAATAAGGAAGATTTTTTTATCCATCTCACGGTTAAGTCCTCAGCCTCTCTCTGGTCCATATTTCACAATGAAGCTAAAAGAATTACTTGGAACAGGAAACTTGTGCTTCAAGGTTATAGAGTATGTGAGTCACTTTTCATTGTTGTGATACTACATCTGAGAAAATGACTTAAAGGAATGTAGAGGGTTGAATAAGAGTAGACCCCATAGACTCATATATTTGAATGCTTAGTCACCAGGGAATAGAACTATTTGAAAGGATTAGAAGGATTAGGAAGTGTGGCCTTGTTGGAATTAATATGTTACTGGGGGCAGGCTTTAAGGTTTGAAAAACCCATACTAGGCCCAGTATGCCTGCAAATTAAGATGTAATTCTCTGTTACTGCTCCAGTACCATGATCCCTGCCATGATGATAATGGACAAAGCCTCTGAAACTATAAGCAAGCTTCCAGTTCAGTACTGTCTTTTACAAGAGTTGCCTCAGTTATAGTAACTCTTCACAGCAAAAAATCTGTGACTGAGACAGGGAAAGGGGCTTGTTTTGGCTTGCTGCTTCAGAGGTTTTAGCCTATGATCGTTTGCCCTCATTGCTTATGAACCCCCATACAATGTGGCAGAACATCAGGGTGGCTTGTCTCTTGACAGATAGGACACAAATAGAGAGATGGGAGCCAAGGACAAGATTAATCCTTCAAAGTCATCCTTTCAGTGACCTACTTCCCTCAACCAGGTTCTACCACTTAAGAGAGCATAGGTATAGAAAGTCATCAATGGGTTAAGCCATCAGTATAAACATTCAACAATGAATTCAATGGACCAATCCATTGATGAAATTAGAGGCCTTGTGGACTTCCAATCACCTTGAAATTTTGAAATTTTCACCAGCTAGCACAGAATTCTTCAGGTACAGCTTTAGAGTCAAACTATCACAGTAGTCATATGTTATCCATTGCTGAGTATCACGCTATTTCATTTTTGAGATTCATCATGCTGGTGCAGATGACAGTGTTTTGTTCTCCAAGTACCCATCCAAGGAGCAGATATAAGCACAGTGGGCAGCTATAGAGACATACAGAGGGGCTGTTGACTACAGGGCTGGGAGAAGATCCTTGGGGTGACTGAGACTGTTTCAGGTAGTGAAGGTACCTGGTTGTTACAGGTCAAATGGTCAAATTCACTGATTTTTTTCATTTCCCTACAACTATTCCTCATTAAATAGAATGCAGGAAAGGAAAAGAAATCACTGTTATACATTTGCTTATCTAAAATTCACCATATCCCACCTTCTTCTTCAGTTGCATTTCCTACCAGCTTCCTGGCTTTCTACATCTTGTTTCAAACTCACTTGAAGGATTTATTCACACTCTAGGGTACCTAATTCTACTTTTTCCCTCAAGTAGGCTCTTATTCTCTCTGCTTTCAGACCACAGGCCCACCTGCCTTATAAAAATTAGCTTTTTGTTTACAACTTAGCCCTACAGAAAATAAGAGTTTGGATCAGCAAAACAACAACCAGTCCTGTGACTCAAGAAGGTCTTTCTCTGTGTCAGAGCTTGGCAAGTTTTGTTATTGCTGTTGGAGGTTTGTTTGTTTGATACATGTTTTTCAGAACAGTTGTCAGTTCACAGAAAAATGTAAATTGTGACTTGTGACTCATCCCCCCTCGAAGTTTATGCCCAGCTTTCTCCAGTGTCAGCATCCAGCACCCATACAGTTTATCTTCCTTCAGTGTCACCTTCCTTTCTAAATCTCTGACTCCTCAAGAGCAGAAACTTTGCTAGAGTTTGTTCTATTGTACCTCTATGCCCTTCTGTGGTACAGAGTTGGTTGATCAATGGGTATTTGACACTCATCCCTTTGGATTCTCAATTCATCCCTTAATCTAATTCAGTTTCCAGGTCAGTAAGTTGCATTAGGATACCTAGTTTTCATGTAAAAAGGTGATTCGTATTTGTCAGGAGAAGATATAGCTGCAACACGAAAGGTGGGTGATTGACAAAGGTAGTAGAAGCTAAGATGGGGAAGTGGAAGCTTTGAAGCTAAAAATGTTTTTTCTAACTAAATGAAAGTTTATTTTAATCTATGTTTCAAATATTGGAAAGGAGGGAAGGAGGAAGAATTGGAAGAAGAGAGGGAAAGAGGGACATAAGAAGGTAGGAAAAGAGGAAGGAAGAAGGGATGGGGGAATTTCAAATTGTTTCATAAAATATAAGACAATTTATAATAGAGGCTATCTCTAGCATCTATTAAGAGCTTTAACTACTTACATTGTTCATAGAACCTCTCTTACATATATTATTAAAACAAATTATTTTCTCTCATATTTTCTATTTTATTTCGACCTGTTATGTTATATAATGTAATGTATCTTAATACTTGATGTTTTAGTCCACTTTTAAAAATCTTCTTTGAAATCCACTAAATTAAAAATATGCTTTTTTCTTAAACCAATGTGCCTTTAATGAGAGAATCCACACAATGTTGCAACTGGTATTCTGAACTAAAACCAACTTAGACAAAAATCTGGTTCAGTTGGTTTGTGGCCACTATGGAAACCAAGAAGCCTTAATTTTAATTATGTATATTTCTATTCTACAGTGACTTGCTTGGTAGACAGAACTTCTCCCAAGTTAGAGACTACAGTGGTAATAGAAGTTCAAAATAACTCTAATGAGTAAATGCAAGAGAAACCTCCCCCAAAAGATTCTCTGAAGTTTGCTGTTAATCAAAGGAGCACCCTTTCTCTCACTTCTTCTCAGAGGCAAGAGGTTCCTTTGAAGTCAAGAGAATTAAAAACCTTTAACATGAATTATACATCAGTTTAAAAACTCTACAATAAACAAAATATAAATCAGTTGTTGGATGAACCGCATATTTTTCGATCTGTTCCATCCTCCATGACCCAGAGTCAGGTTCTGTCATAAGCCACCAACACTGTGACATTTGTGTGACCCAACCAAGTAGCTCTAGTACACATATACGCGTTAGACACATGGTCTTTGTGTTTCTATTGGATACCTGAGAACCTGTTTGACTTCGATATCAGCTGTTGTAGCAAATATATTTAGCAAGGACTTGGCTACCGTCTGAAAAATAAGGTTGAAATCATCTGTTTGGCTAACCTGAGACGTTCCTTAAGAAATAGAGGTGAGGAGTCTCATGTTAACTTATTTGAGGATTAATGGAGTATTTAGAACTCCATAAATGTCTCTAAAGTGGTTGGCTGCATGCATTCATGATGAGATTGACTGCAGTTTTCAGATATTTGCAGACAGACATGAATCTCAAATTTCTTCCCTTTTAAAACCAACATCAGCTTGGAGAAAATGATCCTTCTACAGTTGGCCATTTTCTGGGCTCACAGGAAATACTGTCAAGGGTCATGAGTCTATTTATTTCTAATAAACTCTCTTCTGGGATTCAGCATGCTGCTGCAAGAATATCATCACTTCAAGAATTAAACTTAAGGAAACACATAACTCCGATGATGGACTTTTAGGTGGGCATAGTGTATCATCACATTCTCTCTGTTCTCTTATTGCTGGATAAATATATGTATGCTGATCTTGCCTAGAAGTTTTCTCAAGGGCCACTTCCAAAGTGAATGCACATACACAACCCAACTGACAAATCAGCCTCACACTTGATGAGCAAATTGAAGTATTTGTTTAGGAAGCTACTCCATTGTATCACTGTCCGTGTTTCACTAAGGTGGATTAATTGGTGCTATCTTCTCAAATATAAAACCCTCCCATTATGGTGTGGTCTGAAATGGTTGGCACATTTGGTCTTCTCTGCAACTCATATAAAATTTCAAGTGAAATTTTATCCCCACAAAAAGATGGTAAATGGTGGGATTAGGTAGGAAAGTGTGTATGGCTATATTGTTGAAATAAGTTAATTATATTCATTTTTAATGGGTTCTGAGGTCAATAAGTTATCTCAGAAAAAATCTACTGAAGGGTTCCAGTACTGAGAGAAGGAAATGGACATGGGGTCCCACCCTAAGAAGCTATTTACAATTAATACCCACTGGCAGAGGGGAAGTGCTAGTAGCTAGAAAGCATGCTTCCAGTTTCCAGGACTGCATCTCTGTCCTGAGTTTAGTCAGCCTCTCTACAAAAGTTTGTTTCATTTGCCTGCTTCTTTCTTTTGAAATTAATGAATTATTTAATTTACCTCTTTATGATGCTACTGGGGATTAATTCCAGAGCCTTGTACGTACCCTACCCGGGAGTTACACCTGCAACCCTCTGTTCAGTTTTTACTCTGACAGGGACTCTTCATGTTACATTTGAACTCATTCTGCAGCCCAGGCAAGCCTCAGTTAGTGATATACCCACCAGTGACTCTATGGTAGCTGGGTTCACAGGCCAGGTGCTATCTCTTTCACAAAACACTTCAGCTTTGTGAAATTTCATTTACACAGCTGACCACTCCTTAGTTTCCCACTTGTCTTCGTGGTCTTAATTTGTATTAGAAGCTTCAGGCAGAGTTTCTGTCTCAACCGTGTTCCACTCCAACAGAGGGGTCCCCACTCGCAGTTACATGGCATCAACACAGTGCTTTTCAGCATTCTGACACTAGAACCATACTCTTTTGCAAGCCTGCAGGTTTCATATCCGCTACAGGTATCTGTCATTTCCTGTCATTTCCATGCCTTTCCTTCTCTTCCATTTTCTCCCTTTCAGGGTTTTCAGTCCTGGAAAGTTAATTTCCCTGGCTTACCCTCCTTTCTTAGTTTCAGTGCTCAAATTTCACACAGTGTTATGAATTCTAAAGTCACAGTAAACAACCCACACATCATTTTTTTAGGTATTTTTTTAAATTTTTTTAAACAGTCCTTTTTATGTTGCATACCAATCCTAGTTCCCTCTCCCTCTGCTCCTCCCACTCCCCCCAACTTCTCCCCACCCTAACCACAAGCCATTCCTCAGAGAGGGTGAGGCCTCCCATGGGGAGTCAACAAAGTCCAGCACATCAGTTGAGGCAGGACCAAGTCTCTCTTCCCTGGATCTAGGGTGATCAAGGTATCCCTCCATAGGGAATGGGCTCCAAAAAGCCAGTTCACGCCCTAGGGATAAACTCTGGTTCAACTGCCAATGGCCCCACAAATTGCCGAAGCCACATGACTGTCACTCACATTCAGAGGGCCAAATTCAGTCCTATGCAAGTTCCCCAGCTATCAGTCCAGAGTCAGTGAGCTCCCACTAACTTGGGTCTGCTGTTTCCGTGGGTTTGCCCATCAGGGTCTTAACCCTTTTGCTCATATTACCACTCTACCCTCTCGGCTATTGGACTCCAAGAGCTCAGCCCAGTGCTTGGCTGTAGATCTCTGCATCTGCTTCCATCAGTAACTGGATGAAGGTTCTATGATGACACAGTAGTCGTCAATCTGCTTACAGAAGAAGGGCTCTTAAGGCACCTTCCCCATTACTGCTTAGATTCTTAGCTGGGGCCACTCTTGTGAATTGCTAGGAATTTTATTAGTGCCAGGTTTCTTGCTTACCCCATAATGGTTTCCTATATCAAGATATCCCTTTCCTTGCTCTCATTCTCTGTCCTTACCCCAACTCGACCTTCCTAATCCCTCATGTTCTTCTCCCCACTTCCCTTCTCTCCTCCCCTCTCCTCTTTCAACATCTCCCCTCGTCCTACTTTCCCACTTTACTCAGGAGATCTTGTCTATTTTCCCTTCCCAGGGGGATTCATGTATGTCTCTCTTAGGGTCCTCCTTGTTTCCTGACTTCTCTGTGGATGGTAGGCTGGTTATACTTTGCTTTATGTCTAATATCCACTGATGAGTATCTATCATGTTTGTCTTTCTGAGTCTGGATTACCTCACTCAGGATTTTTTTTCTAGATCCTCTGTGGGATAATGCTCGTGTACAATGTAGAGATTCATCACTTGTATCGGTTTAATTAAATGCTGATTGACCAGTAGTCAGGAAGGAAGTATAGGCGGGTCCACCAGACTAGGAGAACTCTCAGAAGAGGAAAGGCAGAGACACAGTCACCAGCCAGATGCAGAGGAAACAAAATGAGAATGCTTTACTGATAAAAGGTACCAAGCCACGTGGCTAAGCACAGCCAAGAATCATGGGTTAATTTAAGTTGTAAGAGCTAGTTAGTAATAAGCCTAAACAATAGGCCAAACAGTTTATAATTAATATAATCTTCTGTGTCTTTATTTGGGCCTAAATGGCTGTGGGACTGTGTGGGACAGAAACTTCAGTTTATATAGTTCCATCCATTTGCCTGCAAATTTCCAGATGTCATTTTCTTAACCACTTTGCAGTACTCTATTGTGTAAAAGTGCCACATTTTCTTTATCCATTCTTCAGCTGAGGGGCATCTAGGCTGTTTCCAGGTTCTGGTTTTTATGAATAATACTGCTATGAAGAAATTAAACAAATACCCTTGTGGTATGAGTGTGCATCCTTTTGGGAATATGCCCAAGAGTGGTATTGCTAGTGAGGTAGATTGGTTCCCAATTTTTTTAAGAAACCACTACGTTGGCAGAGCCTGTTCATTTGTTCCTGGCCACCCAGTCCTGAAATAATCACACAGAAACTATTATTTGCAATACTGTTTGGCCAATAGCTTAAGCATATTTCTAGCTAGCTCTTATATCCTCAACTAACATATCTCCTAATCTGTGCATCACCACGAGGTTGTGGCCTACTAACAAAGTTTCATTGTCTGTCTCCTATGGCAGCTACATGGCTTCTCATCCACTCTGCCTAGTCTTTCCTCCTCTATCTCCCCATGGCCCAGGCTAGAAATAACCACACAGAAACTGCATTAATTAAATCACTGCTTGGCCTATTAGCCCTAGCTTCTTATTGGCTAGCTCTTACAACTTTTATTAACCCATTTCTATTAATCTTTGTATCGCCATATGACTATGGCTTATTTGCAAAGTGGCTTTACAAGTTTACATTCCCTCTAGCAATGGAAGAATGTTCCCTTACTCTACATCCTCTCCAGCATAAACTGCCATTAGTGTTTTTTTGTTTTTAATCTTTCTGACTGGTGTAAGATGGTATCTCAGAGTCATTTTGATTTGCATTTCCCTGATGGCTAATGATGTTGAACAATTCCTTAAATATCTTCTGGCCATTTGAGATTCCTCTGTTGAAAATTCTGTTTAGTTCTATACCCCACTTTTTAATTCAATTATTTGATGTTTTGATGTCTAGTTTCTTGAGTTCTTTGTATATTTTGGAGATCAGCCCTCTGT